>JAOTOM010002752.1:10000-116730 GCA_034440615.1 Ashinkailepas kermadecensis | reverse complement strand
GCTGATCTTGGCCCCCCAATGTTGATTTGGGCCCCCCAATAACCCATGCTATTTTTATGCTGATAAAAAGCTAAAGGAAAAAAAAAAGAAAAACACTGTGTTAGGTACATAGAAAACTTAGTTGATGTTAACCAGCACATTTTGTACTGAAAAAGAACAGATTTGGATTAGATAGTGGACTGAGTAACCAACTTTTGCTACACAATTCAAAATTATGTGCAAAAAACAAAATAGCTAGATTTCCCTCCACTGTGGAAGGAAAACTTACAGCATACAATGTTAAGATTCGATGATGATGCATTTTAAACCAGATTGTCTTGTAAAAAATTGTTAAGCCACAAAACAACAATTGGATTCTCATACTGATGTTTGTACACGCCACCAATGGCAAAACCACATGCATATGAGCTTAAACAGGAAAAAATACATTCTTAATTTCCAGTCATTGTCAACCTTGCATTGTCCAGTGAACAACAATGACAATCATCATTGAGATTGTGGATATGCAAACTATAATTATCTTCAGCAGCCCACCTATCACACCATCAGCTTGATATTTACCTAGGTACCTACCTACATGCCCAATGACAATGCATGCATTAAATATTGATATGGGGAAAAACGAGAGCCATGTGTGGGCAAATCTGCCAGCTTATGATACCATGACAGAGAAAAGTCAGCAAGAAGCTGCATGGCCACTGCATTATAATTGGTATTCCTAAAAGAATAAAAAAGAAAAGCTGTGGCTCACATGACTTTTAAGCAAACCTTACAGTCATACAAGACCAATGCTATACAAGAAATAGCCTTGACAAGACCAATGTCTCGTACGCCGCAAAAACACCATTATTAAACGCCGCAAAAATACCATTATTTTAAAAGGTACACCAAAGTTCGCATTCAAACCTTGATGACGTCACAGGTTTTTATTCGTATATTGCAGAAATTGGAAGCATCAGGCAAGTTTCAATTTCACCGCACATGGGTGGGGGAGTGATTTTTTTAGGCGTACCGGACCACAGAGGTCATTTGCGCCACCTTTGAAGCGAGTACGTTACATGTCTGACTATAAAAAGCGGGTGTTTGCGATCAAGGTGCAGGCATGTGGACGCTTACGTAAAGGGAATTTTACGTTATAGTTTGTGTGATATTTTAGGCGCTGAAGGCGGGCTAGCATGGGGACATCCCCCTAATGTCTAGATGGCAGGGGCGTCGATTTGTATCCTTTTGTGGGGGCCAGGGCCCCACCAATGTTGATCTTGGCCCCCCCCAATGTTGATTTGGGCCTCCCCAATAACATATGCTATTTTTATGCTGATAAAAAAGTTGAAGGAAAAAAGAAGGAAAACACCATGTAGTTGTGTACATAAAAATGTAGTTGTACGCCATGTAGTGTACATAGAAAATGTAGTTGATGTTAACCAGCACATTTTGTAATGAAAAAAAAACAGATTTGGGTTAGATAGTGGACTGACTCTCCACCTTTTGCTACAAAATTCAAAATGGTGTGCACAAAAACCAATTGTCATTGTCAAACTTGCATACAATCCAGTCCCGTGAACAACAATCAGTTATCATTGAGAGTGTGGATATACAAACTATAATTAACCTCAACAGCCCACTCATCACACTATCAGCTTGATATTTACCTGGTACCTAGGCACCTAGGTACATGCTACAGAAAGACTTAGAAGAGCTTGTGAAGTGGTCCAAAAAATGGCAGATGAAATTAAATTTTGATAAGTGCAAAATCATGCATGTATGCAGGGGCGTCGATTTGTATCCTTTTGTGGGGGCTATGGCCCCACCAATGTTGATCTTGCCCCCCAATGTTGATTTGGGCCCCCCCCAATAACCTATGCTATTTTATGCTGATAAGAAAGCTAAAGGGAAAAAAATGAAAAACCCCATGCTAAGTAGAAACATTGATGTTAACCAGCACATTTTGTACTGAATAGAAACAGATTTGGATTAGATAGTGGACTGACTCTCCACCTTTGCTGAAAAATGTAAAATTGTGTGCAAAAACAAACAAAATAGCTGGAATTCCCTCCACTGTGGAAGTACAGCTTACATCTTTCTGGGTTGGTTGGTTGGTTATTTGGGTTTACGGCCGCATTGACTGCGTTGGTCATACAGCGCCCATACAACTTTTCTTGTTCCCACCTTAAAGCACAATAATACCCAAAAGTTTCCGAAAAAATTTACAACCATGTTCACAAAAAAATATAATTTTTTATTCAAAATCAGCTTAGGTTAGGTTAGGCTCGGTTAGGTTTCTTTTTTAAGGTTGAGAATTTTCAGAAAATAAATTAAGTGACATTTAATTTAGTTTAATTTTTTGTTCTCAAAAGATAGGTTAGGGTAGGCTAGGTTAGGTTTTGTTGCATTAAAAAAAACATTTATGTTTATGCTATGTTACCGAACTCAAAGCCTTTTTGGCATTATTTTGCTCACAACCTGAAAAGTAAGCACAGAAAATAAGTGGGTCCAATCATCTTAGTCACCTTCATAAACATGGTATTCTGCATATTTTTGTTTTGTTTTAAAGGAAAAAAAAGAACACCTTAGACCGCAAGGTTACCAAATAATTTGCCATTTTGGGGGAAACTTTTTAGAATTTTTTTAAAAGTTTTCCAACTTGAAAAACCTAAACTAACCTAACGTAACCAAACCTAACCCATTTGCTTGCTATATGGAGGCAAATGTGTGTACAAACTTGTCTTGTTACCACCTTAAAGCACAATAATACCGATTTGGCTAGGTTAGGCTAGTTTAGTTGTTTACCTTGGAAAAATTGTTCAATCATTTTCAAAAATAAAATAAAATCGGAAATTTTCCTTCAAAAGCAGCTGACATTAGGTTCGGGTAAGTTGGGTTCGGTTGTTCAATTTAGAAAATTTTCAAAATTTATATTGCTTAATTTTTGTTTCTATTTTTTCCTCCAAAGCAGGGGTGTCGATTTGTATCGATAGACACTAGCGCGTATTAAATGTCACAAATCGTGATGGGCGTTCCTCAGAACATCCAAAATCGTAACATCCAAATAAAAAATTACAGTTACCGAAACTCCAGAGCCTAAAGTCTAAATTTGAGGCTACAGTGACAAATGTGACGGAGGTAAGACATTTGTGGTGCAATTGCGCGCAGTGTTTAATCCGGAGGCCAATCTCATGTGACGTCGTACTGATTCGTTTTTGTACTTCGCACATTCTGATGTATCTGCGGATTGGTGTGATTTTAAATAGTGAATAAATAGCTTGCTGATATTTAATTCCCAAAGGAACAGTAGTTGAAGAAGTTGGCAGGTAAGCTTGAAAAAGTCCATCCCATGCTTTTTCTGATTTGTGCTCAGGGTTTCCATGTTAATATCACATAACTACCACGTTTGTCTTCAAGAAGAGCTGTTTTTAGTTTACTTTTATTAATATTTTCATTCCACTGCTCTTAGTGCCCTTTCTGCCCAGGATTGGGGCACCTAGTGTTGCATTTTCGTCCAGGGGTTGGCACACCTTTTGGTAAATTTACAGCTTAAGGTAATTTCTGATTAATTTTTTTTCCATGCAATGTTTAGGAATGTGATGTTACTGCTCATTTTGGTAAATTTGTGTTTAAGGTGTTTTATGAATTCGTGGAATGTATCATTTCAATGCAATGTTTATGAATGTGACTCAGATGATGGGACCACTCATTTTCTATACAAATGCCTACATTTCAGGTTGTGAGCAAAATAACACCAACAAAATGCTTTGAATCGGGTGACATAGGGTAAAGTATTTATTTTTATTTTTTTTAAATGCAACATAACCTAACCTAACCTAGCTTAACCTCCCCTTGGATAAAAACAAAACCAAAACATCAAGTTGTAAAAATTTCAAGCAATGTATTTTTTTTACAATTAAAAAATGTAACCCGACTTAACTTAATCTAACATAAGCTGCTTTTAAAGAAAAAAGATCTATTTCTTTCAAATTTTGGAACAATTTTTGCAAAAAATGTCGAACTTAAACACTTAAACTAATCTAACATCACCAAACATAGCCCATTTGTTTGCTTTATGGAGGAAAATGTGTAATAACTTGCCTAGTTACCACCTTAAAGCACAATAATTCTGGTTAGATTAGGTTGGGTTAGGTTTTTTCATTTGCAAAATTTCAACAAAATAAATTGCTATATATTTTTCCAATCTTGTTTTTGTAGTTGTTTTCTCTAAGGTCAGGTTAGGCTAGGTTACGTTAGGTTATGTTGAATTTGTAATGTATTTCTTTTAATTGCTATGTTACTAACTCCAAGCCCATTTTTAATCTTATTTTGCTCAAAACCTGCTCACAACCACAAGCATTTGCACAGAAACTGAGTAGTGCCATCAGCTTAGTGACATTCATAAACATTGCATTGGAAATTTAAAGAAAAAAATATTAATAAAACACATAAAAGCACAAATTTAATGTCCTTTCTTCTGCAAATGCATGCCTTTCAATTGGGAGTAAAAAATAACACCAAAAAAGGGTGTGGAGTAAGGAAATATAACATGCAAATAATGTTCAAGATGTATGATAACCTTACCTAACATAGTTCAACTTCCCATACGAGAAATTAATTGTTTTTAATTTAAATTTTTGAGGCATTTTCTCAAATATTTTCAACTGAAAAAACCTAACCTAAGCTAGCCTGAACCGATTATTATTTTTTTGTAGACAAATAATTAACAAAAATTATTTACCAACAAATGATTCTTTTTATAACTTACAACAAAAGCCTAACCTAACCTGACAAACCTAACCCCTTTGTATGCTTCATGGAGGTAAAATGTGTGTAAAACTTGTCTTGTGGCTACCTTAAACTGTGATAATACCTGGCATTTTGGGTAATTTTTCAGCTCATGGTATTCTCTGACTTCTTTGAATTTCTTTTTTTAATGCAGTGTTTGTTAATGTGCTGAACATGATGTAACCGCTGATTTCCTCTGCAGATGCACACTTTTCAATTGTGAGGAAAAATAACATGGAAAAGGGGGCTTGGATTTGAGTAATATAGGATGAAAATAATGTTCAGATAAAAAAACATGTAACATAACCTAACCTAACCTAGCCTAGACTTCCATGCAAGAAATGATTATTTTTATGCCCAATTTCCCCCCCCCCCAAAAAAAAAAAAAATTTGTTCTCAAACATTTTCAACTTAAAAAGTCTAACATAACCTAATCTAGCTTGAACCGTTTTTGAAGACTTTTTTTATTTACTAACTTACAACAAAAGCCTAGCCTAACGCAACTAGGCAAAACCTAGCTCCTTTGAATGATTCGTGGAGGTAAAATTTGTGTAAAACCTGTCTTGTGGTTACCTTAGACTGCAAAAATATCTCTTTTTGTGCTACCTGGTGCACGTGATGAACCTCCATCTGCATGCTGCATGAGAGCATTGCACTTATTGCTTCACAAAGAACAATAACATGTTGAAAGTACTATATTTTCAGGAATGGAATCCTGTGCTGATAACATTTTCTGAGTTATAACTTTGCAGATCAGATCTACATCATTTGTGTTAATAAATATGAGAAATTCATAGAAATGCATACACCGGTTTGTGGACAAGAAGTTATTCTGATGATTTCTGATGTATTGGAAAATTACAAATTTTCATGATGGAAGCAGGCAAAGTTAAAGTACTTATATCTCAATAAGTGGTCAGTTGACTAACAAGACAGCAAATTCACTCAAATAGCACTCAAAATGCCAGGCGGCACACTCTTTTTGCAAGTTTAAAATCGATGACAGTGCTTTCTTGAATCATGTTTAAAGCACATGAAGGAAATGTATTGCTGACACTTCTTAGGAACTGATGTGTGTAACGTTAATTAACATTTCTAATGTCCTGATGTTTGTACACAAAATATAGCTCACTATTCTAAATAGCATGGGAAGTATGATGCCATATATCATCGCTAATTTATGGTCAAACTGTTATGCAGCAGATTCCCTGCATTGTTACTTAGTTATTTGGGCTTTAGGGCACAGACCATGTTGATCACGTAGCTCCCTGCATTGTTGTTAACTGATATATCATTATGTTTGCAAATTCACTTATGAGTGAATCCATACCATTCTCACTGGGGTATAAAAGCTACATTATAACATTGCTTCTACAATGCATATAACAGAAACCCATCTCGAATGTCCTACTTACTCCGGACACCATAGAAGTCAATGAAGCCAATGAAAACCATAGAAGTCAATGAAAATGTTACTTCATCCCCTGTATTGTTAATGAAAACAAGTCTCTTGAACCACATGTTATGTCCTTCACAGTGTTGCTCCATCCACCTCCAACTCCAACCCTGACCAAACTTCAGGAACTCATCCATCTCCAAAGCAGTCTGTTGAAGAAGGTATGTATTGCAGCATAACTACTGTGACCGGAATTCCATGGTATCCATGCTGCCTTGCAATCCATCCTTGCTGATCCATGCAGCAGATGTTTGACTTTCCTCAAACTGTCTGGATAACTGGGGAGTTGAAATCACATGTGAGTGATGAAACAGATGAACTATTCCTGGATTCTTATGTTGCATCATTGCATGGCACAGTGACATACCGAATGGGGAGGGGGAATTGTGGGCAGTTGCCTCACCCCCCCCCCCTCCTGATAGGTTGTGGGGCCCCCAAGAATCCGCCGAGCTTAGGAAAAAAATGCACTATGCTCCCTAAAAATTTCACTCGGTCCACCAAAAATCGCACCGGGGCTCAGAAAAATCACTTTGGGGGCCCCCAAACGTAGCGCAGGGGCCCCGATAATGACGCTGGGGCCTCAAAAGTTTGCACCTGGGCCCCTGAAAATCACGTTGGGGCCGCAAACAAGTCGTGCCGGGATTCAAGAAAATCACGACGGGGGCCACAAACGGTCGGGCCGGGGCCTCCTGAAAATCACGCCGAGACTGGGGTACTAAGAATTATCACCCGGGCCCCTGAAAATCACGCCAGAGGCCTGACAAGTCCCATCGTGGCTCTAAAATTCTCGTTGAGATCACCCAACAAATGAAGCCGGGTAAATGAAAAACAGTCCGGACACGGAAAATCAATCTGGGATCTCAACAATAGCTCCAAAAGCCCACAAAACTTGTTGGGCCCCCACAAACGTGTCGTAGCCACCGCAATGAATCCCAACAAGTGACGACGGGGCCCAAAAAAATCGCACTTAGACAAAAAAAAAATCACGCCGCTTCCCTGGAAAATCTCACTGGGGCCAAAACGTCGTGCCGGAGCCCCACAAGTTGCAGCTGGCTTCCCAAGGACCAATATATACCCGGAATGTCACCTTGCGGACGGAAAAATTGCGTCAAAGATCCACAAAATAAGAAGTCGTCGAACGCCGGAAAAGAAACCTGTTTGGGCACCGGAAAAAAACGCACCGAGAGCCAGAAGAATCGTACCGGGTTCCAAAAATAGCCTGCAGGGGGCTTATAAAAATAGAATTCACCACAAAAACCACAAGGAGACTCCATCGAATCGACCAGAGCACCGGAAAATTAAGAATGGGTCCCGAAAGAAAATTATCCGAAGGTCCTTTCTACTCTCGATCGTGCAATCTGCGGAAAAAACACGTTGAGCAGCCGCAGTGGCGTACTAAAGGGAAAAATTTCCCTCCCTAACGTTAGGCACCAAGGAAATACTTTCACCCATCGTCATCACCGTTCAGGTCTGCTGTGCTCTGATGCTTCATCAATGCCGGTGTGTTTTAGCCTGCATGTGATCGCTGAAGTATTTTTATTTAAGCCGGTGTGTGTTTGTTGGTGTGTGGAGTGAGGAGGAGGGTAACAGTGACGGTGACGGTGACGGTGACGGTGACGATAGATCCGAGCCCACTATATGGCACTGCAGTCGCATGCTATTACTCAGAGTTGTTATGTTGGTGAGTTCGAGTCTCACCTGTCGCTACTCTTCGCCCGCGACCAATCGGCGTGAGAGATTGGCGACGCTATATGACACAACGGTCGACGTGTCGTATAACCAATAACCAACCAAGAGTTGTTATGTTGACATGTACTGAACACTGCTCTTTTAATTATGTGACTTCACCAGTTATTGGACGATTTTCCCCGTTGGTGAGGATGCTTAATAAACATAAACATACACATCGTCGAATACAAAATCAGAATTTCTGAGATCTGAAAATATAGTGGGCTAAATCGATTAGTTTTTTTTTTTTGGGGGGGGGGGGTCTAGTGCGTTGGCACTTCGGCCCCCGCCCCCCAATGTTTTTAAAAAATCGACACCCCTGAACACATGTATGCTTATTTTTGCACCGTTGTATGAAAGGCACGTGGTTGAATCAGATGCCGACGAAGACAATGGTCCTGTGAAGGTTCAATTTACCTGGAGTGCTGCCCTATGATCAAGCCAAAACGTGTCCACGCCTGGTCAGATCGGTCCACGCCCTCCATAGTCGGCTCGGTCTTGCTTACGTTTTTGCAACAAACATTTATTTTTTACCTAAATTAATTTATATGTTTATCGACCAGTGTGCCATATGATACGTACAGCTTGTTGAGTGAACCCTAGCCTAAACACCCGATCTGTCAATTTCAGTTCGACGGTATAATTATGAGCGAAAGTTTGACGTGCCGCCAACGCGCCAACACGGCCGTCCTATACCACGCCCCGGGCGTCATCGGGCCAGCCGTCAACGGACTCTCCCAGCCGGGGGCTAAATGCGAACGCATGATGATGGGGGCGGGAGGGGGGGGTGCCGATTGTATCAGTGCGGCCAATGGACCGACTACGCTGATGGTGTTAAGAATTACAACCTAGCGAAGATATGCCATGTATTGGTTACTTTTTCGAGGCATAGGTGGCGCTGTGGCGTATTGGAGCCGTGTGGTGTTCGTGACACGACTGCGGTTTTTAGGGCGTTGGCCGGGGCGTTAACCTCGGGCGGTGAGGGGGAGGCGCTGTGGCAGTGGAAGTTAAAGTGGCTTTCCAAAGGGTTATGTGGGCTTGATCAGCGGCCTTCGGAGTGTGGGCTTGATTAGCGGCCTTTTAAGTGTGGGCTTGATCAGCGGCCTTCTGAGTGTGGATTCTAGTTGTATATTGATTATTGCGGTGGCAAGGACCGGCCAATACAGCTCACGTCAAGAAGCCATCTCTTAATCTAACAGACACATAATAATCTGTAACATTTGGTGCCGAAACCAGGGATCGAACCAGGGACCTTTAGATTGAGATGGCTGATTTGTCGCGCCTCAAGAGGGCACGTGCTGCTGCAAAAGGTTGGTTGAAGAGAGCTGCAAGCAAGTTAAAAGACGTAGTGGATCAGAAGACGTGCAACAGCAGTGAGCTACAGATATTGACACGTGAGTTCGACCGCAGACTTGTGGCATGGGATGAAGCTCAAAGCTTGGTTGAGCTTGAGTTGGACGAGTCACAGTTGGAGTCAGACCTGTCTGAAGCTGGTGAGTTCAGAGACGGAGTTTTGGGTGTTCGCCTCTGGGCTGAGGAACTTTCACTGTCTGGAGCCCAGGCTGCATCCTCTGTAGCCAGTCACAGTGGGGCTCAGTCCATGAAGCTGCCGAAATTGGACCTGCCAAAGTTTTCTGGTGACGTCATCCAGTGGCCAAGATTTTGGGAGTCCTTTAAGGCATGTGTCGATGATTCAGATGCTCCTGACATCACCAAGCTCACGTATCTGATGTCACCCTTGCAAAGAGAGGCGAAGCTGTGTATTGCTGGGCTGTCGTTGACGAGTGGTAATTACAGCACCACCTGCAAGATTCTGAGAGACAGGTTTCAACGCCAAGAGCAAATCGTGTTCGCACACGTCCAGTCACTGCTGGAGCTTGGCTCTGTTCAGTTTAAGTCTCTTCAAAGCTTACAAGACGAGTTGCTGGTGCACATCCGCAGTTTGGAGGCCCTTGATGTGGGAGGTGATAAGTATGGTGTGTTCCTAACCCCGCTTGTCTTAACCAAGCTGCCGACAGCTATTCGTCTGGAGTGGGCCTGTGATGGGTCTGGCAGGGAAACTGATTTGGAGTGGCTCATGACATTTCTGAGCAGGAAGATCCACCGGCGGGAGCTGTCCGGTGCCTTTGATGGCTTGGGTGGAGCTGCAGGTTCTGGTGGCCGCCAGCATGGGGGCGGCACCCATCACCAGGGAGCCGGCTCTCACCAGGGAGCCAGTTCTCACGAGGGAGCTGGCAGTTGCTATCAAGGAGCGAGCGGCCGCAGCCTACAACAGAGGAGCAGCAGGCGACAGGACCGTAGGAGCTTCCAGAGCAGAGGAGCCTCTGCAGCACCTCTTCAGTCGGTCTCTCATCCAGTCTGCAGCTTCTGCCAGAAGCCTCACCGAATAGATAAGTGTGACGTTTTGTTACGCTTGCCAGTTCATGAGCGTATGAGGAAAATTAGACTTGCTGGCCTGTGCTTTCTGTGCCTGAAGAAGGGCCACCAGGCTAGGAGCTGCTATACGAGTGGGCAGTGCGAGTCCTGTCATGGTAATCACAACGCGTTGTGTTGCTATAAGCAGCAAGCCGGCGATGATGTAAGCGAGGGGATTGCTAAGCCTCAGAGCGTGTCCGGCACTGATCGGTGTGCTGATGAGTCTCACCCTCGGGCTTCCCTGTCGTGTAACGGTGGTGATAACCGTTGCATTGTTCTGCCCACTGCCAGTGTTGTGGTCCATGGTGTGGATGGGCCAGTGTCTGCCACATTACTGTTTGACCGTGGCTCTGACCGGAGTTACGTGTCCGAGGCCTTGGTGAAGAGTGTCGGCGGAAAGTGGCTCGGCACTGAGCGAGTTTCGTATGCTGCCTTTGGTGGAGGGAAGTCCACTTGTGACCGTGATGTGCGTGAAATCAGAGTGAGTGGTGCTAATGTGTCCTTCCCCACAGTCCGATCCATCAGGGCTGTCCAGGTTCCATTGATATGCTCTCCCTTGCAGCGTCGTCGTGTTTCCAAGGAGGTGTTCGATTCTCAAGGAGTTGAGCTGGCTGACAGCTATGTCGCTAATCGTCGACTGTGTATTGACATCTTGATAGGTCTGGACCTCTACTGGAGTCTGTTCAAGCAGGGTTCTATCCGTTGCTCAGGAGGTGCAGTCGCCCAGAAGACAGAATTTGGGTGGTTATCTCTGGTGTTACCACTCCTGTCTCTGGTGCCTCAGGTGGTGCCGCATGCCAGCTGCTCACCTTGGGCGACCTGCATGAGGACTGGATACGCAACCTTTGGAGTCTGGAGGGCATAGGCATCAAAGCTGATGAGCCTGTCGGCTCCAAGGTGTTGGATGATTTCAACTTCACTGTCCGCTTCTCTGATGACAGGTATGAGGTAACTCTGCCATGGAAGCAGGGTGACGATGCAAGCAAGCTGGATAACAACCGTCGTGAAGCTGAGGTTCGTTTGGGTGCCCTCACTCGTAAACTGGATAGAGACCCGTCATTGCAGGAGAGGTACTCCTCAGCCCTGCAGGAGATGGAGGAGACTGGTGTGATAGCTGAGGTTCCCAGCCAGGAGCTTGAAAGCCATCACCACACCTTTTACCTTCCTCACAGGCCGGCGTTGAAAGAGTCTAGCACCACAACGAAGGCGAGGCCGGTGTTCGATGCCTCTGCCTGTGGTCCGAATGGTGTGTCTGTCAACGACTGTCTGGAGGTGGGTCCGTGCCTGATACCCAGCTTTGTGGAGGTGTCGCTCAGATTCAGGCGCTGGCGGTATGCTGGGACAGCCGACATCGTAAAGGCTTTCTTGCAGATCCGTCTGAGGAGAGAGGATCAGAACATTCACAGGTTTCTGTGGAACTGTGAGGGCAGGACTCGTGTGGTGATATTTCTGAGAGTGACGTTCGGCGTCTCGAGTAGCCCGTCCTTGCTGAACGCTACTATTCGTCACCACCGGTCCCAGTATGCTCGGACACGTGCCATCACAGAAATGCTAGACAATTTCTATGTGGATGACCTAATCTCTGGTGCTGATGACGAGCGGGAGGCGCACACGATGCTGACTGAAGCACAGTCGGTGATGGTCGACGCTGGCATGACTCTGTCCAAGTGCATGTCGAGCAACCCACTTGTATTCGACAAGGCGCACAACGTGGCAGGCAGCAATCAGCCAGAGTGTGTCAAGGTTCAAGGGGTGAAGTGGATGCCAGACGATGACGTTTTCTCTTTCGATGGTATGACGCTTCCTAGTAGCCTTGTGCCCACGAAGCGTGTCGTGCTGAGCTTCATTGCAAGGCTCTTCGACCCTCTGGGGTTTCTTACCCCGTTCACGATGGTGGCAAAGTGCCTGTTTCAGGAGCTTTGGCAGCTCGGACTGCAGTGGGATGAGGTGCTGCCCGAGGAGTACTGCTCGATCTGCTCAGAGTGGGTGCATGGCCTCGGTTCCTTAAGGGAGCTCCGGATCCCTCGCTCCTACTCTGACCGAGGGTGGAGTGACACGGTAGGTGGCGTGGATCTGTATGTGTTTGGAGACGCATCTCCTAAGGGTTATGGTGCTACGGTCTACTCCGCATTCCACTGCCTGATGGATTGTACAGTGTATCACTGGTCATGGCGAAGGGCAGGGTGGCACCTGTCAAAAGGGTGAGTCTGCCTAGGCTTGAGTTGCTGGGTAGTTTACTCGCTGCACGTTTGGTAACTTACGTGCGACAGGCTCTGCGTCTACCGAACAGACCAGATGTTTGTGCTGGACGGACTCGATGGTTGCCTTAGGGTGGATCCGAGGCAGTCCGCAGAGATAGAACCAGTTTGTGGCTAATCGGGTGTCTGAGATCCACAACTTGACCAGTCCGTCGAACTGGTTGCACGTGTCAGGAGAGGCCAACCCTGCCGACCTGACCACCAGAGGGGTGACAGCGGAGCAGCTGATGAGCTCGCCGCTTTGGCTGTCTGGGCCGGGCTGGCTATCTGAGTCCGCTGGTCAGCCTCCAGTCTCGAGCAGGTCGGAACCGAATGCGACTGAGCATCTCGAGGAAGAGGTCGTTCTGTTCTCTGTTACAGCCGAGACCCAACAGGGGAAGCTGATTGACGCTCAACGCTGTGGGTCTCTGCAAAGACTGGTTCGTGTCGTGGGATGGATGAAGAGATTCATCGGCAATGCACGAATGCCTAATGACAGGCAGAGCCAGGCTCGGCTCTCGTCTGAGGAGGTCGCGGACGCCAGGGTAGAGTTGTTCAGGGCCACTCAGCGTGAGGCGTACCCCGACGAGATGCGAGACCTGGAGCAGGGTAAGGACGTGTCGAAAGATTCATCTGTGTACGGATTGGCGCCGTTTTGGCGAGATGATGGTCTTCTGTGGATTAAGGGGAGGCTTCAATTGTCTGACCTCTCCTATGAGGACAAACATCATATTCTTCTACCTAAAGGGCGTGTGGCCGACCTGCTCGTCAGAGAACAGCACGATTTGATGCGACATGCTGCGGTGTCAACTGTGAGCATTGCTTTGCGGGGATCGTTCTGGATCGTCGGTCTGAGGTCCCTCGCCAAAAGGGTAAAGAAGTTTTGTGCCGCATGTAAAAGGCAGGACGCTAGGGCATGTAACGAGCCTGTCGCTCCGCTTCCCAGGTGCCGAGTGACCCAGGCTCCGCCATTTACAGTGACTGGCGTCGATTTCGCAGGTCCACTTTTTTCTGTAGAGCAGCCGAAGCAAAAGCTCTAACATTTGTTTGTTCACGTGCGCAGTGACCAGGGCGATCCATCTTGAACTCACAGGCTCATTATCTTTGGAGGAGTTCATGATGGCACTGAGGCGCTTCGCGGCGAGGCGAGGTCTGTCAAGCTGCATCTACTCTGACAACGGTGCCAGCTTCAAGGGGGCAGATGTTCGGCTGCAAAGCTACTTCGGACACTTGGCTCCGGAGTGGAAGTTTATAGTGCCACTGTCGCCCTGGTGGGGCGGCTGGTGGGAGCGCCTCGTTCGGTCGGTGAAGGCTGGCCTCCGGAAGTCACTGGGAACGCGCTGTTTGACTGACTGAATTGAGGACTGTCCTGTCAGAGGTGGAAGCGTGCGTCAACTCGCGTCCTTTGACGTTCGTTGTCGGCAGAGTGGACTGTGCTACCGCGCTGACGTCTAACCACTTCCTGTTGGGCAGGGGGCGCAGGTTTCCAGGCTAGGGTAGCTGAGGACCCTGATAGTGTGCCTGTGCAGAACCTTTCTGAGAGAGCTAGGGTGTGCGAGAGGAGGTTGAACAGGTTCTGGTCTGTGTGGTCGTCAGAGTACCTGCGGAATTTGCCCCCTTCAGTAAGGAAGTTCTCCTCGCATGGCAAGCTGTCTGTTGGCTCTGTGGTGCTCGTACGCGAGGACAACGTTCCCAGGATGAAGTGGATGATGGGTGTTATCATCAAATTGTATCCTGGTAGGGACGGGCTGAGTAGGTCGGCAGAAATTCGTACGGAGAAGGGTATTCGCACTCGCGCAATTCAGCGTTTGCATGATTTGGAGCTCGTTTAGGCCTGTCCATCCCGGTAAGATCCTGCCACGACTGTTTTGATAGGGATATGCTTTGATCTCGCATTAGTGCCGTTCGCTTGCGCAGACGGTTTCTCTTCGCGATTGGCGGTAGTGCTAGTGAGTCGTGATGGTCTGTAAGGTGTTAGCGAGCTGAGATAGTCGGTAGTGCTAGTGAGTTGCGATTATTTGATTTATTACTAACACCATTGTCTGACTAATTGTGTTGTAGAAGGTAGATTGTTCTTTATTCCTTGCTGCAACGGCGGGAGAATGTTAAGGATTACAACCTAGCGAAGATATGTCATGTACTGGTTACTTCTTCGAGGCATAGGTGACGCTGTGGCGTATTGGAGCTGTGTGGTGTTCGTGACACGACTGCGGTTTTTAGGGCGTTGGCTGGGGCGTTAACATCGGGCGGTGAGGGGAGGCGTTGTGGCAGTGGAAGATAAAATGGCTTTCCAAAGGGTTGTGTGGGCTTGATCAGCAGCCTTCTGAGTGTGGGCTTGATTAGCGGCCTTTTGAGTGTGGGCTTGATTAGCGGCCTTTTGAGTGTGGGCTTGACCAGCGGCCTTCTAAGTGTGGGCACGGCTTTCTGAATGTGGGCTTGATCAGCGGCCTTCTAATTGTGGGCTTGATCAGCGGCATTCTGAGTGTGAATTCTAGTTGTATATTGATTATTGCGGTGGCAAGGACCGGCCAATACAGCTCACGTCAAGAAGCCATCTCTTAATCTAACAGAGACAGAAGAATCTGTAACAGATGGAACTGGCAACCGAAATCTCAGTGAGCTTTGGTTGGGTAAAATTATTGTCCTAGCCCAGAGGTTACTGATAATCTCACAAGACTTCTCAAGTGAACGTATTTCGACTTCCGACCCAACTTGACAGCTAAGTTGGAGCTAAGATGGGAAATAAAAATGTCAAGACTATTTGAATACGAACGCTTAATCCTCAGAAACTTCTCCTTCTCAGAACCTAAAAAACACATTTAGAGGCCTTTGGTTTCACGCACCAAACATCGAGTTGGACGAATTGGAGCAAAAGAACAAGTGGTGGTTTTTGTTCAGTGTGGAATATGGCGCTTGTCTAAAATCTACAGAACGTCATCTGGGATACAAAAGGGAGACCGAAAGGCCTCGCATCGGCTACAGAACATTTTATACGGACTACTCTTAACCGTGCTTTTCCACCTGTGCACAAATACATTGAATATGTACTTACATATGTCACCTAAGATGACTATGGTGACCAGGGTCATGCACAGGGTAAAATGCAGAGCTAATTAGGTCTGTGGGAAAACGCCGCCACTAAAGGCTGATGCCAACCGACAGGAGCTAGTCTTTACTTTCGAACGACATGCTTTCCATCGAAAAATGACATAAAATTGTACACGGAAAGGCCACCATTTTTGGGGGGAATTTTAAACCAAAATGGTATATTGGGTGTTAAAGATGAGATTGATCAGGGTCCCTTCTGATCAATTTCGCAGTCACACACCATACTTTTGCATTTTTAAGAAAGGTGGTCCTGGGGGAAGTATATGGCTGTGATTTCAAACCTTCCATTTTTGGTCGATCCTACTGTCGGTTTTTGCGCCTCGCGATCGGATTTTGTCATAGCACATTTGTGACATATAACCAAAACTCGAATGAGAGAAGTTCCAGTATTTCAGCAACCAGTGGATATATTTTTCACAACTGAATACATTTGTAATCGACATGAGCTAGCGGAACTTCTACATTTCGCATTCTGAAAATGTTTCATGTTTCTGAGTTAACATTGTGACCTAGATTTAAGGCCAAATTTCCAAGGTGTGGCTAGTTATGCAGGTAAAAAGTACGCAATGAAATGAATGAAATGAAGTGTTCTTGAATATGGAGTTAATTTCAATCAAGAAAATTAGCACTATTATATATCTCATGCTACATATTCATCTCAAATTCAGACAGTTTGGCGGCAAGTATTAAGAGTTGTGTGTAAACAAGGCGCATGGAATCAACGATATCGGTCATGAAATTTATGCTAGCATTGACGGCAGTCTAATTCTTGGTTAAAACCGCGCTTCGGGCTGTAATTTGCCTATGATGCTCGGGGTCAACGAAAAAAGTTTCGCTTCTAATGCACCATCTTCTAGTAAAATGACCCCAGCACAAACTCGGGTTTAAAAAGGAAATGAATACTTGCCGCTGAGATTAAATCCTTGGCTGGCCTACGTGGGAATGAAAGCACTTTTACATACTGGCGCATGCACATTATGACGCTTAAACATTATTTTCCCATGCTAAGCATAACATTCTAAGCTTGCTTTCGTGTTGCAGTGTTACGCCGCAATGTGCATCAGCCAACTGGCAACTGGGCAGACTGCGACAGAATGTCCACTTGCAAGGCAGCTCAAGAATAGCGGCTCAACAAGAGACCCTGTGGAGGCTTTGGACACATTCTGTCGCATTTGGCATTCTGGCCTTGTGCATTATGCTGCACACCAGCCATTTTGGCTGTTGAATATTCTGACGTTTGGATATTATGACTTCGGACAACCTGATCCTGTGCCCAATTGCCTGGGCTACTGCACCGCCTGTCATTTACTGGGGATAGGAGTGTAAGTTGATACCTCTTTGTTGGTGCACATGCAACCACAAGTCAAATTTCTGCACCCACAGTCAAACTTGTACGCCCACAAGTCAAATCTACGCACATACAAGTCACATTTGTGAACCCACAAGTCAAATTTGTGCACCCACAATATCTTGTGCCTGCTTGTGCACCCAGATAATATCTGAGGAAACTGCGGTAGCGCACCCTCTCCCTTCCCGCCATGCTCGGCAGCATTATGTGTCATTCTGTCTCTTCCACTTCCTCAAAAGTCCTGGAATATCGTCCAACATACCATGTGCACCCATCAAGTCATACCAAGTCATTAAGAAATGTGCGCCGTTGACTCTGAAAGCTCGTGCCGTCCTGAGTGAGCACGCCTCGGGCTACATTAGCGTATCAATACTGGCCCGCTGCCTCAGAGCGCTTCACCAGGCTGAGGTAGCAAGAAAGGCAAACATGCAAAGGCAAGCGATGGTCCATGGTGAGATAGGAATGTCATAGAGAATACGTAGGCAATCGTATTCAGCCTTTGCCTTGCTCACATTTTTTAACAAGTACACACTGCTCCATGCACGTTTATATTTGTCATAGATCGGCTGACATGGAATGAAGCACGTGACACACGTCTAAGCACACTTTGTCTGTAGCTTATCGTCGATGACCGACATCAGATCATCGTAGCGGGCCACCCACCAATAACCCACGGGCCACCCACCCGTAACCCACGGGCCACCCACCCGTAACCCACGGGCCACCCACCCGTAACCCACGGGCCACCCACCCGTAACCCACGGGCCACCCACCCAACCCACGGGCCACCCACCAAAACCCACGGGCCACCCACCCAGGCCCAGCCGCAGGCCCCCCTGGCCCAGCTGCAGGCTGAGTAAACCGACTATTAACACAGCGTCACAGGACCCGTCGGCAGCTGCCGCAGTCGCGCCAGATGAGACGGATGTGAAGGAGAATACGAAGTGATGGAACCAGCTGCCACGACTGCCCGCGGTCGGCAGATGATACTCAGATGGCCGGGCTTCAAAACAAGCCTCGCCTTTACGGGACGGAGGACGTTGCGGTCGTGTTGAGAGACCCTCGGGTGCAGGCGGCATTTTCTTGACTCAAAAAGATCAACGAATCCCTACCGGGGTCGTCATGCTATGATAGACCCGCCGTAGCATGATAGGTCTATCACGCACACGTAGTAGACCCAGATAGACCTGAGATATATGTGTCCACACGCATTCTGCAAATATATACCGATATGCTGATGCATTTGTTACGCATGCACGCAAGCTAATCGCAGAGGTGTAGATAGGGGAGAAGCCTTGGTAAAACAAATCAAGCTCGCGCAGTGAAATTCCAGTTAAACGCGCATTGAAATTACTGGACCACCCGGCAATCTTCTTTCTATTCGACAGTACACATCCTGAGAATTGGGGCGGCTGTGCCTTTAGAGGCATCGGAGCTTTGTTAACGGGCTGGGAAAGAACCGCTCTGACGTGACCTCTGATAAACACCTCGCTGACCTCCCTGACGGCCGGACCCCGCTGAGCGTCAGACGGGGCAGATTCATCAGTGGCCTCCATACCCATACCTGAAACAGAGGTGGAATATATGTATATATACACGTATATATACATATATATATATATATATATATATATATATATATATATATATATATATATATATATATATAAATATATATATATACATATATATATACATATGTATATATATATATATATATATATATATATATATATATATATATATATATATATATATATATATATATACATGCAGCATAATACTGAGCTGATTCCAGACAAAATTGATAGAGCAAGTCATATCTTTAGCAATCTAATATTTCGCACGGCATTTTTCGGCCCATTGATGAGGTATAACGAACTGAATAACGAACTGTGGTCGGATGATATTGAGCCTGTCCATGTCTAGCTGTTTGGCCTCAGTACACCTACCATTGACCTGCTCCGTGTTTCTAATTACCAGGTATCATGTTAAATGATGAACACAATACGTGTATCATGTCCCGTCATATTTCCGGAAGTTGGGGCCATACAACAACAATACACCGAGTATCATGCCGAGCTTTAGCTGTTATTTCTGCAGCTGCACACTACTTTGCTCGAAGTATGTAGGTGATGTAGAAGTTCGCATCGACGATATCCAAATGAGAAAATATCTGACAAAGCAGACCTCGAACGTCGGCAGTGGTCAGCGATAGTGACCGTGTCCAGTGTGGTCAGTGACAGTGGCGGTGCTCGGTGTGGTCAGTGGTATGGTCAGTGGTGTGGTCAGTGGTGTGGTCAGTGGTGTGGTCAGTGGTGTGGTCAGTGGTGTGGTCAGTGGTGTGGTCAGTGGTGTGATCAATGGTGTGGTCAGTGACAGTGACCGTGTTCAGTGTGGTCAGTGACAGTGGCGGTGCTCGGTGTGGTCAGTGGTATGGTCAGTGGTGTGGTCAGTGGTGTGGTCAGTGGTGTGGTCAGTGGTGTGGTCAGTGGTGTGGTCAGTGGTGTGGTCAGTGACAGTGACCGTGTTCAGTGTGGTCAGTGACAGTGGCGGTGCTCGGTGTGGTCAGTGGTATGGTCAGTGGTGTGGTCAGTGGTGTGGTCAGTGGTGTGGTCAGTGGTGTGGTCAGTGGTGTGGTCAGTGGTGTGGTCAGTGGTGTGGTCAGTGACAGTGACCGTGTTCAGTGTGGTCAGTGACAGTGGCGGTGCTCGGTGTGGTCAGTGGTATGGTCAGTGGTGTGGTCAGTGGTGTGGTCAGTGGTGTGGTCAGTGGTGTGGTCAGTGACAGTGACCGTGCTCAGTGTGGTCAGTGGTGTGGTCAGTGGTGTGGTCAATGGTGTGGTCAGTGGTGTGGTCAGTGGTGTGGTCAGTGGTGTGGTCAGTGGTGTGGTCAGTGACAGTGACCGTGTTCAGTGTGGTCAGTGATGTGGTCAGTGACAGTGACCGTGCCAGTGTGGTCAGTGGTGTGGTCAGTGGTGTGGTCAATGGTGTGGTCAGTGGTGTGGTCAGTGGTGTGGTCAGTGGTGTGGTCAGTAGTGTGGTCAGTGGTGTGATCAATGGTGTGGTCAGTGGTGTGGTCAGTGACAGTGACCGTGCTCAGTGTGGTCAGTGGTGTGGTCAGTGGTGTGGTCAGTGGTGTGGTCAGTGGTGTGGTCAGTGACAGTGACCGTGTTCAGTGTGGTCAGTGACAGTGGCGGTGCTCGGTGTGGTCAGTGGTATGGTCAGTGGTGTGGTCAGTGGTGTGGTCAGTGGTGTGGTCAGTGGTGTGGTCAGTGGTGTGGTCAGTGGTGTGGTCAGTGGTGTGGTCAGTGGTGTGGTCAGTGGTGTGGTCAGTGGTGTGGTCAGTGACAGTGACCGTGTTCAGTGTGGTCAGTGATGTGGTCAGTGACAGTGACCGTGCTCAGTGTGGTCAGTGGTGTGGTCAGTGGTGTGGTCAATGGTGTGGTCAGTGGTGTGGTCAGTGGTGTGGTCAGTGGTGTGGTCAGTAGTGTGGTCAGTGGTGTGATCAATGGTGTGGTCAGTGGTATGGTCAGTGGTGTGGTCAGTGGTGTGGTCAGTGGTGTGGTTAGTGACAGTGACCGTGCTCAGTGTGGTCAGTGGTATGGTCAGTGGTGTGGTCAGTGGTGTGGTCAGTGGTGTGGTCAGTGGTGTGGTCAGTGGTGTGGTCAGTGGTGTGGTCAGTGGTGTGGTCAGTGGTGTGGTCAGTGGTGTGGTCAGTAGTGTGGTCAGTGGTGTGATCAATGGTGTGGTCAGTGGTGTGGTCAGTGGTGTGGTCAGTGGTGTGGTCAGTGGTGTGGTCAGTGACAGTGACCGTGTTCAGTGTGGTCAGTGATGTGGTCAGTGACAGTGACCGTGCTCAGTGTGGTCAGTGGTGTGGTCAGTGGTGTGGTCAATGGTGTGGTCAGTGGTGTGGTCAGTGGTGTGGTCAGTGGTGTGGTCAGTAGTGTGGTCAGTGGTGTGATCAATGGTGTGGTCAGTGGTATGGTCAGTGGTGTGGTCAGTGGTGTGGTCAGTGGTGTGGTTAGTGACAGTGACCGTGCTCAGTGTGGTCAGTGGCTGTGCACCGGCTCAAGGACGAAGCCAAGGAGCGGAGGGGCGGTCGCCCCTCCTTGGGCTCCCCTAGCGCGGCCCGAATGGCCGCTCTAGGGGCTCGTACGCAGCCCTCGCGTACGTAATCGTCTACGGGATCGCTATGCATGAAGCTAAAAGGGTCAATAACACTTTGTATGGCCACCGAGGCAGTTGTCGAGCCCTAAGAACTAGACCCTACGAATGTCTAGGGACACTTGCGAGAGCTTGCGGGCCCTCACGAATGTCAGCGGGACCATACGAACTTCCACGAGCCAATATGAACGTCTGCGGGCGCTTACAGACGCCTACGGCCCTCCACGAACGTCTGCCGAACGTGCCCTTAGAACAACTAAGGGTCCTTACGGACGTCCTCGAGCTCCCGTGCACGTCTATGGGGCCTCCGTCTACTACCGGTACGCCCTGGAAGTGCGTACGGGCCCTCATGAACTCCTGCGGACCGATATGGGCGCGGACGGGCCTCTACGTATGTATATTAGCAAAACTGTATGTTATAGGGAAAAAGGAGCCATGTTCGAAATAAAGTGGCCGAAAGTCTGGGTCTACTAAGTGTGTGGTGGTAGCCTGGGCTCCTCTCGCAAAATCCGCCCCCTCCCTGGACAATTCTTGGCTACGTCCCTGCACTTCCTTTACACTGACCCGCCGTAGTGCACAGGCACCAAGTAGCCGTAGCTCTTGCCGAAAGCGTGTCCGTAGGCCGGTCGGCCGTAGCCGTAGTCGCCGTAGCCGTAGTCGTCGTAGCCGATGTTGCCATAGCCGTCGTGTTGGTAGCCGTATCTGGAACAAAGCCACCTGCAGCTCACACCGGTATATACATCGCATAACAATTATATTGTACAACAATCTATATATACAGGTATTCAGGCGCGGAGTCTCCTGGATGCTACGTTTGGTACTGGCTACGTGGAGGCTAGGTGTGATGCTTCCGGTGCAACATCAATCAAAACATTAGTGTTCCCTTGCAACGCCAATGTTCGATTTCCCTCCTAATAGTCACTACATACTGGTCTTCACTTGGAGAGGGCACCAATTTGAAGAGGGCAGCAAACTTCATTGACAGAGACAAATGTTGCTCAATAGATCAGAATACAACAGACCTTCTTCATTGATGGTAGCACCTATATATTTGGTTCTGCGGTTGCGAGACTAATTATTTTCACCAATTAGTATTCAGTTTACGCCGGTAGACGGAAGCGACGTTACCGAATCACATGTTGGCAATACCAATAATTCTGCCAAGCCTCCACCCAGGTAGGTAGCCCTTATTGGCTTCTTTCTTGGCTTATTGGCCAAGATCGAGGTGCACATATACAATAATCCCATTGCTGACTACGAACGTGTTGAACGTGTTGGCCGTCCGATGAAATTTGTTACAACTTGGCTGTGCAATAGTCGCAATATGTTCGGTGCACCGAGGTGTTACTCGTATGTAATAGTAAATGGTAATGTATGTAATAGTAAACTGGTATGTAATATTAAATGGTCTTTAACAGCGAAACATGCATTAAAATACAAAAGAACTAATTACTTTATACGATTTCAAACGTCTGACCGGTTTCACTACTACGGCATCCTCTAAAGTCCCGAGCACTCCCGAAGATGCTCCAGCGGCGAATCCGTTCAGTCGCTTGCATTATTGTAACATAGATAACACAGGGGAACAAAAATTTTCTCACTTTCTGGTGCATTAGATTTTCCACCTGATTCTGTATATTTTTATAACGCTGATTTCAAATCTGAAGTCGGTTTTCCTCTACAAGCTCTAGTTTTCTTGCAATTTGAAACTTTTGATTTTTGCAAAACAGGACACCCATTGTGCTTTAGATTAGGGATAGCTTGAGAACTAAGTGTCACAGGAGCTTCATATTAGACTCAAATAACCACCTAAGTGAGTATTTTAACTTTATATGAGTCACAACTGTAGAAGACCACCAGAACAAATTCCGATATAATTATATATTTAATTAATATCACATTCATATAATATATATTGTAATCATATTATAATATATTATTATATATCATACATATTATAAATCATTCAGTATTTGCATACTTTTATACGAAAATAACCCCTGTTTTTCTTTGTTTCAGATCTGATTATGGCTTCTACAAGTAGACATACATGTGTAAACAAGCTAGATGTATTTTGTTATATATGTGGCTGCTACACACTTTCGCATCAGAGGCGCAATATAACATCGTTTGTGAGGCGTACCTATAAAGCCTACTTCGAAGTTCCCCTTGGCGACCAAGACAAGGCATGGGCTCCTCATATTGTGTGTCATGGATGTGAGGAACATCTCCGTGACTGGACGAAAGGAAAACGAAAGGGGCTGCCTTTTGGAGTGCCCATGGTTTGGCGCGAACCCAAGGACCATGTAACGGACTGCTATTTTTGCATGGTCAACACGAAGGGTGTCGGCAAGAAAAACCGGCATAAACTCTCATATCCCAGTATTACCTCGGCAATTCGACCTATTCCACACTGTGAGGAAATCCCAGTTCCTGTCTTTAAAGGCCTTTCCTCATCTGAAGATGAAGACAGTGAACATGATCAGGAAGAGCACGAGGGATATGATAGCGAGATGGAAGAAATGGTTGCAGAATCATCATCCCCTCAGCAATTTAGCCAACCGGAGTTGAATGACTTAGTGCGTGATTTGGGTCTCTCCAAGAAAGCAGCTGAGGTATTAGCCTCCTGGCTGCATGAAAAAAAATCTGCTTGATCGCTCTGCAAAAGTTTCATATTTCCGAAAGCGGGACCAGCTCTTCGTGTCCTCTTTTTCAGAAGACAAACAGTTTGTTTACTGCCACGACATTCCAGGTCTTCTCAGGGAATTAGGTGTTACTTCGTATGATCCAACAGAATGGCGTTTGTTTCTGGATAGCTGTAAGCGCAGCCTCAAGTGTGTTCTCCTGCATAATGGCAATGTTTATGGGGCGGTTCCAGTTTGCCATTCAGTGCATTTGCGAGAAGAATATCATGACATAAAAATGGTCATTGACTTACTCAAATACCACGAACACAACTGGATCATTTGTGTGGACCTAAAGATGGTCAACTTTCTACTTGGCCAACAGAAAGGCTTCACGAAGTTTCCATGTTTCCTCTGCATGTGGGACAGCCGGGCTCGAGAGAAGCACTGGACCCAGAAGGAGTGGCCCATCCGTGAAACTCTGCAAGCAGGTATGCCAAACATTGTGAGCGACCCAATCGTCAGCCGGGAGAAGATAATTTTTCCGCCACTCCATATGAAGCTTGGCTTCATGAAGCAGTTCGTAAAGGTGTTGAGCACTGATGGAGAATGTTTTCAGCATATAGTTTCTGCTTTTCCTCGTTTGTCTTTCGAGAAGATCAAAGCAGGTGTGTTCGACGGACCTCAAATTCGTGCCCTTGCACGTGATGAGGAATTTGTCAGGAAGATGAATGACAAGGAGAAGGCAGCATGGCTGTCTTTCATGGCAGTTGTACAAAACTTCCTCGGTAACAAAAAGGCAGACAACTATGAGGTACTGGTTACCAGGATGCTGTTGACTTACCGCGATCTTGGGTGCAACATGAGTATCAAGCTCCATTTCCTGAACAGTCACCTTGATCGATTCTCTGAGAACCTTGGGGCTGTAAGTGATGAACAAGGGGAGCGCTTCCACCAAGACCTCAAGACGATGGAAGAGCGCTACCAAGGGCGATGGGACAAGTATATGATGGCTGACTACTGCTGGAGCATCCAACGAGATCGCCCTGAGGAAGCCCACAAACGCAAGAGCTACAAGCGCAAATTCTTGCCTGAATAGGACCTATTCGAACGTCGCATTTCAGATTTCTCAACTGTTCTTAAGCACCTATCACCTTCATATGTGTTAATTCAAAGTCAAAAGCGTTAGTGCATACTCGTATTAAATTTGAATCTGGTGGATTGGGATTTATATTTGACAGGTGGTTCGGCGGTGCTATCCTCTGCGCTAAATGCCCATGCCATGATGTTTGTTTTTTGTACATTCAGGTCCTGAATGCAGAATATAAATTAGAGGAGCAACCAATTGATGTCTAATGTTTACCTCTTCCAGCCATACACATGTATTCAGTACGATAAGACACAACAAGAGCAAGTACAACACAAAGTACCATAATAGTGAGACAGTTCAGCTCACAGCCTCGAACGTGGACACACACACACCACAGTTCCGAGAGTCGGTTACAGGGACGGACGAGAGGGGAGGGAGGGAGGGAATGAGGGGGAGCAGCGAAAACTCCATAGGTCATCGGTGCCGGTGTGGGCTAGCATTAAGCCGAAGCCTCTCAGCCCACCGCTAAAGAGGATTGAAAGCGAGGACACCGCAACAGCTGCCCAATTATTCAGAGATACATGTATGTGACTTTATATCGTGTAGGCAAGCGCATGACTGGCGGCGCCATCTATCTAGCAGCGCCACCTATCCTCAGCCAACATGCGCGAGAATGGTGACAGACCGCAGCCGGGCATATAAATATAAAATACAAAAAGAATACAAATTTTGTATTCTTTTTGTGAAGAATATACTTGCCAAGCCGGTTGTTTTGAGCCTAATATTAAGGCTGTATGACCATAAATTCTTTAGATATACCATTTATATCATACGAGAGGTGTCCGGATTTCGCAAAAAATAAATAGTTGAATTGCAAAGAAACTATAGCTTACAGAGAAAAACCGACCTCAGATTTGAATTCAGCACACTCAGATTAGCCAGGAACAAGCGTTGGTATCAATGCACCAAAAATGTTGTTCCCCAGTGTAATTTGTTGTAATTTGAAGCATTTTCCACTCTTAAAGACCATTTGACATCTATTACATATGAATTCATAACTATGGAATACAACACTTCTTGGCCAATTCTTGGTGGTAAAAGTATGTATTCAACAATGCTTTCCTTGGCATTGCTTAGCTTTCTCAGATGACTTGAGACAGATGTCAGGTGATCTAGGGCTAGGGCCACTTCTCTTTATCATCTTTGTTAATAACATTGAGGTAGGGCTGAGGAATAGAGTGTTCAAATTTGCGGATGACATCAAGCTGGTAGGAGTGGCAAACAGTTGTGATCAATCTATAAATATTCAACTAGACTTGGAGGACCTAAAAAAGTGGGCTGATCAATGGCAGATGTCTTTCAACTATGACAAGTGTAAGGTTATGTATCTGGGGTCTGGAGGTGAGACTTTCAGATATACAATGGGAGGGAGGGAACTGGATGTTATTGAAGAGGAAAGGGACTCAGGTGTGTTGGTTTCAAAAGACCCTAAAGCAGAAAAACAATGTAGCTCAGCTAGGAACAGGGCACTCAGAATGCTGGGACTCATTAATAGAAATGTGATGTATAAGAGCAAGGAAGTCATGCAAAAAATGTACTTAGCATACGTGCGACCCCACTTGGAATATTCTGTACAAGCTTGGAGCCCCTACCTAGAAAAAGATATAGACAAGTTAGAGAGAGTGCAGCGCAAAGCAACTAGACTCATCAGTGGAATAGGTAACCTAGAATATGGAGAAAGGCTTGTGGCATTAGATATGTACTCACCCAAGTGTAGGAGATTAAGGGGGGACATGATTGAAATGTACAAAATTGTTAAAGGACTAGATCAGGTCAATTTAAATGGCGCTCTTCAGTTTAGAGTATCACATAGGGGTCATCAATTCAGGTTAGACAAGTTGAGGTGTAGGACAGTTAAGCGACAACAGGTCTTTAGTCAAAGGGTTGTTGATCAGTGGAATGGTCTGCCTGCTGATGTTGTGGGGAGTTACTCATTGAATGTATTTAAAAGTATGGTGGATACATTTTTTAGACAGGAAAATCTTGTTTTTTAGTTCTAATTTGTGATCGATGGGGTGAGATGTATGTTGAGTAAGTGTGCACGGCACAGACCCCTTTAAGCAGGCATGGATGCAGTTTGAAAATTATTCATAAGGCATTCAATCCACATGTGTTAAGAGAGATCAGGGGAATAGGGCTGGAAAGCTAGGGTAGATAGGCATTGATAGGTGTCTGGGATATTGGAGGACTGGTTCTTCAGGATGTGGGATGGTTGGGGAGGGTCTTTTTACCAGGCTTATATTATCTTCCATTTACAGACTTAACTGGATGGGCCCTTGGGTCTCTTATTAAGTCTAAACGCTTTATAACTTTATATAGGGTGTAGCTAGCAGTGAATTCAGCACCTTCCTTCGGGATGTGATACTGATGAGATTGTCTATGGTAACACAATGGGAGTGTGTTATGCAATAGCAAGTGCATTGGTGCTAGATAGGCTGCGATATATAGCTTCCTAGGAACTTGAGGTAAGGAATTGATTGGGGTGAGAGTATGTACATTTCTAGTACCTTTTCCAGATAGGCTTAACCCAGATGGGCCCCTGTGGCTCTTATTAAGCCTTAACACTTTATGACTTTATGACTTTATGATCTGCAATCGAACTGATGTGCCTGTTGGTGACTCGTTAATCAACTAACGACCAGGCAAACTAACCTTGCCAACTCATCAGTCTTCTCTTGCCTCCAAAACCTGCATAACCTATATCTAATCTATTCAACATTATGTATATATATATATAGATATAAATTATATATAGATATAAAATATAAATATATATATATAAAATATATAATATAAAATATAAATAAATATATAATATAATATATATATATATATATATATATATATATATATATATATATATATATATATATATATATATATATATATACCTTTGCACCATGCGAGTGAGATCGTGCATGTGTGCGTGCGTGCATGTACCTATGTATGCCTACTGGAATATGCACGTCCACACTCACTGGTAGATGTTTGAGGCGGCCGTCACGAGGTCGAGGTCATCGTGGTGGCCGGCGGCTGGTGCTGGTACCGCCGCTAGCAGCACCACAAGCAGAAGCAGGACCAACAACTGCTGCAGCACCAAATGTACACATGTGGTGTTGGAACACTAGCAGCACCACAGACAGAAGCAGGACCAACAACTGCTGCAGCACCAAATGTACACGTGTGGTGTTGGAACACTAGCAGCACCACAGACAGAAGCAGGACCAACAACTGCTGCAGCACCAAATGTACACGTGTGGTGTTGGAACACTAGCAGCACCACAGACAGAAGCAGGACCAACAACTGCTGCAGCACCAAATGTACACGTGTGGTGTTGATCACTGTCAGGGCGCCACACGCCGTTGACACTATTGTGCTTCCCATTACCTTCGGGGGCATGTCAAAGGTCAGCGCTTGGAAGAAAAAGCAGCACTGTTCACTGATTTCGT
Source organism: Ashinkailepas kermadecensis (assembly GCA_034440615.1). NCBI lineage: Eukaryota > Metazoa > Arthropoda > Thecostraca > Neolepadidae > Ashinkailepas > Ashinkailepas kermadecensis. The sequence continues at coordinate 88,278 of JAOTOM010002752.1, read as the reverse complement.
CCGGTGTAATGGCAATACCACAGCAAATGTTACCAAAGCCCACTGCCTATTGGTTTGGTCCGGTGTAATGGCAATACCACAGCAAATGTTACCAAGGCCCACTGCCTATTGGTTTCAAGCATTTGTTCTGAGCATAACGACCATTATATGCCAATTAATTGTCTACATATATTTCCATACATCGTGTATCCGATTAATTCCTAACGTCATGTAACCTGACCTGTAGGTCAAGTCACATGAAGTGCATGGGGCACCCAACTCCGCCCCACACAGTCACAGTACAACTCACTTTAATTGAACTTTGGAATTTTATCAGCTGCAAGGCGTACAACACCAAACAATGCAAAACTATGCAATGTGGCAATACAACACGATGCACTACTATACAATGTTGTAATACAAAACAATGCACTGCAATACAACGCTGAAATACTAAGCTATACTGCAGTTCTGCTATGCAAATGTGCGTCACCAAAAAAGGGTCACTTCCGAACATTCAGCGATCCGTGCCCTAGGTCAACCTTTAAGCTAAGGTAAATATGAATATAAGACACCAAAATGGCTAGCAAATATTAACCTTGCTACAATTTGGCAAATGGGTAGTAGATTCAGCAGTAAATCTGGTCGTGAAATTTCAACGTGACAGCCAAATATCGTCAAGTACCTTCCTTTGCCTTCCCAACGCCAAAATATAGAGTAGGTACCAATCGTCGTGGTTTAAACTGACTTGGCATATGGCAGCTGAAAGCTGAAGGTGGCATATGGCAAACAATCACTGGCACGAATACCAACTGCGATGTGATTACCACTTACCGGGGTAAGGTGCCTAAAAGGGCACTAGATGGGCGAAGGCAAGTATCAAAACAGCAACATAGAAGAATCTGCAGGCATTATGCATTAATCTGCGTGTCCCAAACGCATTGTGTTTATGCACGTATGTGCTCTAAAGCATGTTCGCAGAGCTAAGGTGATTTCGGATGTAAAACAGTTTCCAAGTTGCCTTACTAAAAGCAGAAGTAATGAACCGCCGCTCCTCACGAGGCTGAGCCAGGTTCCCGGAACACTAACCAGCCGAGGTACAACCGAGTTACGGGGACTGACGGTGACCATTTCTCACGAGACTGAGCCAGGTTCTCGGAACACTAACCAGCCGAGGTACAACCGAGTTACGGGGACTGACGGTGACCATTTCTCACGAGGCTGAGCCAGGTTCTCGGAACACTAACCAGCCGAGGTACAACCGAGTTACGGGGACTGACGGTGACCATTTCTCACGAGGCTGAGCCAGGTTCCCGGAACACTAACCAGCCGAGGTACAACCGAGTTACGGGGACTGACGGTGACCATTTCTCACGAGACTGAGCCAGGTTCTCCGGAACACTAACCAGCCGAGGTACAACCGAGTTACGGGGACTGACGGTGACCATTTCTCACGAGACTGAGCCAGGTTCTCGGAACACTAACCAGCCGAGGTACAACCGAGTTACGGGGACTGACGGTGACCATTTCTCACGAGACTGAGCCAGGTTCCCGGAACACTAAACAGCCGAGGTACAACCGAGTTACGGGGACTGACGGTGACCATTTCTCACGAGACTGAGCCAGGTTCCCGGAACACTAAACAGCCGAGGTACAACCGAGTCACGGGGACTGACGGTGGGCGCCGGCCACGGTGCGGAGTATAATCGTCAGCTGACGGGGCGGAGTATAATCGCCAGCTGCCGGGGCGGAGTATAATCGTCAACTTCTGGGGGAGTACAATCGTCAATGCCGGTGGGGGGGGGGTTGGGGGGGGGTGGGGGGAGGGGGGGTTATGTCAGCTGAGGGGCGGTTACAGCTGCCGGGGCGGAGTATAATCGTCAGCTGACGGGGCGGAGTATAATCGCCAGCTGCCGGGGCGGAGTATAATCGTCAGCTGATGGGGCGGAGTACAGTCGTCAACTGTCGGGGCCGAGCATAATCGTCAGCTGCCGGGGCGCGGGAATGTCGCCTTAAACTCGTTTCTTTGAAAGCAGCATGAGAGTACTTCAAAGGACATTTTGTGATGAAAGGTGGGAAAGATGAAAATGAGACGAGCAGATGTGACTCTGAGTGGGAGCATTAGATCTTGAAATGCTGTATTGCACCGCGGAACGACAGTTGAAGTTGGACCGCCTGAGAAAAAAACCGTCACAAACCGACTTGTTTCAGCAAAAATTAAACGCGCTTCATGAAGACAATGGAGATACAAATTTGTTGGATCAACATTAAAAGACCCGCCTGACACTGGGTGACGATTGAAAGGCGTCACGATCGATGCCTTACCGGGCCGGCAAGGTCGTTCAGACGAGTCAGACGAGTACGACATGCACAGAAGTAGACTCGCCCAGGCTCCGCTCTCTCTCGCTCGCTCGTTGTCAATGCAGGTACCGATCAATTGGACATGGCAATGCAGAAGGACGACAATGTCAATTACTACACCAACACTAAGGAGCCAAGTGCAACTTGAACTGTCGAACGTCACGTCTGGAGTTGCTGTCGTACGTGAGCGTAACGTTACATTGCGTGACGTCACATTGTTTGTCTGCTGTCGGCGCACGTAGTACGGGGACGGCTGACCACTGCAGACTCGCCCAGACGGTGGTGCACGGTACCTTGTCCATTGCTGGAGACGATGCGGCGCACAAAACTAGACCGGTCTGACGGTCGGCCTCCGAGACGGGCCTGTATTTATAGTCAGCAAAGAAGTGACTGACCCTGACATGACACGTGACTTTCGCTGGTCAGCCGGCCGACGCGCAGGTCGGCCGCTTCGGGGTCATCCGGCCATTCTCCGCATCGTTTGCAGGCGATTGTTCTGCAGGCGGTACGTTTTTTTCAGCGTGAATTGGAATTGTTGTCATCGGTACAAAGCTAAATAGGAAAGCGAGCAACGGTGAGACGAAATATGGAATACAATAGAGAGACACACATACCACCATAATGCAATGCAAATGTACAAATGCCACAATTGATCAATACGAATGGCACAAATACGAACTCCGGATGTTGCAACCTACATTAGCGAATCTAGTGAACAATGTCAAGGTCATGCCAAAGGAATGGACGCAAATTAGAGAAAATTAGCCATGACCATTGGTCAACTCGAGTGGGATGTGTGAGGAGAAAGAACATCAGCGAAATAAGTACCACGTGTACAAATAAGTACCAGTCTCCCATATGACCTTGGAATACTTCTTGCTTGTATATGAACTGATCCAAAATTCCTCATACGTAATCGGATATGCAATTGTCGTCCTTTCTCGTACAAGCTATGTTTGTTTTCCTCCTAACTTTTTCACTGGAGGGGGGACGAAATCCGTCCACCCCTCTGGTTCTCCGTAAGTATCTCCCGATTGTACTTGCCGATAAACGATATTTGTGTGCACCTTCTCCAAATGTCCGGCGCATCGCTTGAAGCACGATAAACGAAAATCGGCTGAATATTTATCGAGTAAGAGGCCGTCAAATTCAAAACATTTCGCACCGCTAGATCACAAAAATCGGCGCTGATGCGCTTCCCGTATATCGGGAAATGGGAAATGTCCTTGGCAATACCAGCGACTCGTTTGAGGTATATTCCTATGCTATGCAGCTTCAAGGTTATGTTAGGTCACCGAGGTCAAGTCAGGTCCAGTTCATGACAGGTCAATGGAACCAAACTAGGTCAACTGGAAGGTTGTCATAAACGCAAATGACTGTCACACGATTCATGCCATTTCCCATGTTACTCCCTACACATCCTGAAAATTGTTTTGTCATTGTGAACCTAAGCGTTTCCATATTTCATTCATACACTTTAGCTCTTTCTTCGTGAAGCCGATTGCCCGCCCGGCCAGTCGGGCGGCCCGGTTCCGGTACCGGTACCTCGATCCGGTAACTGACCTTTACAAAGTCCTGATATATAAGTGATCTTAGATCAGATGCCGCATCTATCATCTTTATTTTATTATTAGTCATGTCTAAAGCACCATTGAAGCCAATTTTAGAGCATTTACACACAATCACAGCGATCCATAACAATGTCAAGCCAAGCAAATCAAAACAAGGAACATGTAGCATATTATCATATTTGGCCTCCATTTTACCTTCAAGATATTGACTTAATGTCATCAAAATTGTACACAATAGAGCTAACAGCCGAATACATCTACCCTGATAGTTTCGTAACTTTAGCTTTGCTAGGAGCCAAAATTGTAGGGGGTGGAATCCTCCCGCACTTCCAGTGCGAGTAATTTTCAGAGGGCCTCCAGGGCGCGTGCTTATTAAATGCCTTCCACAGGCTCTGCTGACTTCTTTAAGTCGCAGAGACAAACAGTCCTGGAAAGAGCATTGTTTAAACAAAAATGTTTGGTGCTGAGCATGACCCGAGTATCGAGCACCGCGCCATCATGAACACAGATGCAGGGTCCGGCAACATTTCCGTCTCACCATCAAGGTCACAGGTCGAAATTACCACGTGGGTCAGTCAGTATTAGTGCTCCAGAATTGGACATGTCGCATTCCTTTTGGCCCGACCTGGCTCGTTTCACGAATGTTTCCAAGCCATCGGTCCATCCCCGGTAACGATCACGCGGGCACCAAGGCAAGCCACGCAGCGCACCTTACCACTCACACCTTGCCACTCACACCTTGTCACTCACACCTTGTCACTCACACCTTGTCACTCACACCTTACCACTATCTTGCCACTCACACCTTACCACTCATACCTTGCCACTCACACCTCACCACTACCTTGCCACTCCCACCTTGCCACTCACACCTTGCCACTCACACATTGCCACTCACACCTTGTCACTCACACCTTACCACTCACACCTTGTCACTCACATGTTACCACTACCTTGCCACTCACACCTTACCACTCACACCTTACCACTAACACCTTGCCACTCACATCTTACCACTCACACCTTGTCACCCACACCTTATCACTCACACCTTGTCACTCACACCTTACCACTCACACCTTGTCACTCACACCTTGCCACTTACACATTGTCACTCACACCTTACCACTACCTTGCCACTCACACCTTACCACTCACACCTTACCACCCACACCTTATCACTCACACCTTGTCACTCACACCCTACCACTCACACCTTGTCACTCACACCTTACCACTCACACCTTGTCACTCACACCTTACCACTACCTTGCCACTCACACCTTACCACTCACACCTTACCACCCACACCTTATCACTCACACCTTGCCACTCACCCTCACACCTTACCACTCACACCTTGTCACCTCACACCTTTTGCCACTCACACCTTACCACTCACACCTTGCCACTCACACCTTACCACTCACACCACCTTACCACACCTTACCACTCACTCACCCACCCTTACCACTCACACCTTACCACTCACACCTTGCCACTCACACCTTACCACTCACACCTTGCCACTCACACCTCACACCTTACCACTCACACCTTGTCACTCACTCACACCTTACCACTACACCTTGCCACTCACACCTTGTCCACTCACACCTTGTCACTCACACCTTGTCACTCACACCTTACCACTCACACCTTGCCACTCACACCTTACCACTCACACCTTGTCACTCACACCTTACCACTCACACCTTGTCACTCACACCTTACCACTACCTTGCCACTCACACCTTACCACTCACACCTTGTCACTCACACCTTGTCACTCACACCTTACCACTCACACCTTGTCACTCACACCTTACCACTACCTTGTCACTCACACCTTACCACTCACACCTTACCACTCACACCTTACCACTCACACCTTGCCACTCACATCCTACCACTCACACCTTGTCACCCACACCTTATCACTCACACCTTGTCACTCACGCCTTACCACTCACACCTTGCCACTCACACCTTACCACTCACACCGTGTCACCCACACCTTACCACTCACACCTTACCACTCACACCTTGTCACTCACACCTTGTCACTTACACCTTACCACTACCTTGCCACTCACACCTTACCACTCACACCTTGTCACTCCACCTTGCCATTCACACCTTGCCACTCACACCTTGTACTCACACCTTACCACTCGCACCTTGTCACTCACACCTTACCACTACCTTGCCACTCACACCTTACCATTCACAGCCACTTACACCTTGCCACTCACACCTTGCCAATCACCTCGCATTGCACAACATACACCCAACCGTCGCAGTATGGCACACCTCCAGCCAACCTACCAGACTACGCGAGGCGACAGGTTCCGCATTGGGCGCACCAAGTCACGGCCACCCAGTGTTAAAATAATGGTTTTTCATTAGGTGTGAGATGTGGAAACGAATGCCGTAGGACGTCGAAATTTGCATAGAAACTATGTCCCTTAACATAACTTATAAGTCTTCAAACACAATTTCGATCTAACAGCGCACTCATACGTGCACCTTTTTACTTTGTTTTGAGATATAATTTCGGGGTAAGTATTTTAGCGGTAATGATACAAAATACCTGTCCTAACCAACTAATATTGTATCATAGGCAATCCTGGATTTGTATTAAGAGATGCTCGTACATCACATTCTGCAATGGCAAGTAGCAGCATGGTACTTATTAACAAGGTACTGTTAGAAATTAGATATGAAATCCTCATAACGACTTATCACGAAGGACGATGTAGATACTCCGTTGGGAAGGATGTCAAATCAGTGTTATGAAAGTGGTATATTCCACCCCATCTCACGAATAATTTATCACTGCGGCCACCTCTTCACAAACTCTCCACTACCCGTACCGTTTGTAATCGCCCACTGACCACCACGCATCTACTCATCCCCTACACCAAATACTCCGCACCACGGGCGGAGGCTCGTGTAACGTTTGGTGCTGCCATGCAACACCAAGGTTTTGATCATTGACATACCTCATAATGGTCATCCAATGCTGGTATTCACTCACTGAATTCCAATGGGGCAATACAACTCGCTTTAAAGAGACAAATGTTGTTCGATATATCAGAGTAGGCCTTCGTCATTGATGAAAACGCGTATGTACTTGGTTCTGCCAATGCAGCAATAATATTGTTTACGATTTAGACTTCAGTGTTTGTCGTTGCATGAAGGCAATGTCGTTGAATCATATGCTGGAAACACCAATAATGCCATGTAGCCTCTACATGTGTATTTGGATACGACATGTAATCCAGAACGGCCAATGTTTGCGTGTTTTCCCCGTCATGATGCATATCATGCAAAGGCGAGTTGCAACTCTTGTGACATGCAGATGAAAATCGTCTTTTAGCTAATATTCGTCCATGATTGCGGCCTTCGACATCAATCGCATGGGGACTGGGAGCACAGCCAAGACCGTCTAGGACTACGTGGTCCTCGATGGGATACACTGTGCCCGGCGATATAGCTGACTCAATCACGGTGCGGACGGCCACCGTGGTGCACGAGCCGTGAGACAGAGCGGCTGGCTACGGACGGTACACGAGCCGTCAGATAGAGCGGCTGGCGGTGCGGACGGTACACAAGCCGTCAGATAGAGCGGCTGGCGGTGCGGACGGTACACAAGCCGTCAGATAGAGCGGCTGGCGGTGCGGACGGTACACAAGCCGTCAGATAGAGCGGCTGGCGGTGCAGACGGCCACGGTGGTACACGAGCCGTCAGATAGAGCGGCTGGCGGTGTGGACGGCCACCGTGATACACGAGCCGTCCGGCGGACAGCAGAACTGTCACCGTGTTTAGAGTTTTGGCCGCAATGTCGTAACCAGCCCAGCTAACAACGAGGACGTGACTCATTTCAGAGAGAGGGTCAACTGTCCTTCACGTGGAAGTCAGTCATTCCTCGCCTCCGATAGCTCCTGCGTCAGCCTTCCCTCTCCACCAGCCTGCTCTGCCTCCACCTTCTCCTGTTGCTACGAGGACTGTCGGACGGCAGGTTCATCTTCACCTGGTAACTCGGCAGCTACTTGACGTATCCTCTTCCGGAACAGGTTGAACATCTTCTATCTCGTCAGCTTGACTTCTTCTTCGATGTGTTCCCCTCATCTGAGTATTCATGAAGAGGGTCACCAGCCCCGTCTGAGTCTCATACGCAGTCTGCGATGATCTATACCGTAGTCTCCGATGATGCATTACGCAGTCTGCGATGATGTACAACGCAGTCTCTGATGACGTATGACGTAGTCTCTGATGATGTATAACGCAGTCTCTGATGACGTATGACGTAGTCTCTGATGATGTATACAAGTCTCCGATGACGTATGACGTTGTCTCTGATGATGTATAACATAGTCTCCGAAGATATGTGCGTCTTGGGGGCATTCGCCACGTGTCTCGTCATCCTCCAACTTCTTCCACAGCTCATTGCTTTTGAAGACCCGGGAATCGTGAACGAATGTTTTAGTTCATTTTAAGCTACTCATGCAGTTGTGTCGTTCATGGAATGTAATCTCGAAGACGTTACTAGCGATGCTAATTGTCTGAGAGGGCTTCAGGAACATCTTTTACTAATATCTGGTGGCGGGATCTGTCCAGCAAGAAACAGGAGCGGGGAGTGGTGTGACCTACCTTGACTTGCTTACCATGACCTACTTCTCATCCCTGGAATTGAACGTAACTAGGTCGCACGGGTATGGAAGGGCACTCCTGCCTGCCTATTAATGGGTAGGGGAATTTAAAGTAAAAAAATATTCCAACCGTTATCTATGGACTCGTACGGGTTTCCTCCTGCTGTATGTAAGGCTTCCTGTCGAAAACCGTATGCCATCTGCATGCATTTGATATCAATTCCGAACGAGTTATGTAAAGCATCCATGATATGTTGAATATATTATAACACCAATACCAAATACTCATTTACTTGAGCGTCTTAATTGCAATTACATCTTGATTATACCATGACGACATGCCTTTAAAAAATTAATATTGAGGCTTTTTCGTTTGGAAACCTATGATGGCAGACGATTTTTTGTTCAGTCTCCGGAACATATCCAAATATGATTGCAGATGGATTCCTTTGTGCTGTTCTCTTGATGAAGCTAATTTGATCATAAAAGTGTTCCCTTTGAGTTTGAGGTAGTTATTTTGATATGAATTGCTTGAGATCATATTTATCATGGAGAGTGCAGCTGTTTTGCGAAGATTGCGATTGCAAGAAGCTGGCAAGCCAAGTCTCAAGCGAAAAGGTGCGTCGCTTTTCTCAAGAGATCGTGGTGCTCAGCGCTTTAACCTAAAAGGGCCATCTATGGCTATGGAGCATCCGAGACAATAATTTGACGGAGCATGCTTCAATACCTCTGGAGGGAGCTTAGAACTCACAACCTCCGAATCCCAGGAAATAATTTTTAAAAAATATTTATGGGCATTACCTCTCGATCGCGAAAGATGACGTCTTTTAGACCTCGCGCCGAGATAATCAGTTTTGGATTCTGATGGTGCGTTCAGACGCACACCGAGTGGGTGCCGTGGACCAGCCCTAGTGGGTGCCATGGACCATACCCAGTAGGTACCGTGGACCAGCCCGAGTGGGTGCCCCGGACCAGACCCAGTGGGTACCGTGGACCAGCCCTAGTGGGTACCGTGGACCAGCCCTAGTGGGTGCCGTGGACCAGCCACAGTGGGTACCGTGGACCAGCCCGAGTGGGTGCCGTGGACCAGCCACAGTGGGTACCGTGGACCAGCCCGAGTGGGTACCGTGGACCAGCCCTAGTGGGTGCCATGGACCAGACCCAGTGGGTACCGTGGACCAGCCCGAGTGGGTACCGTGGACCAGACCCAGTGGGTACCGTGGACCAGCCCTAGTGGGTACCGTGGACCAGCCCTAGTGGGTGCCGTGGACCAGCCACAGTGGGTACCGTGGACCAGCCACAGTGGGTACCGTGGATCAGCCCTAGTGAGTACCGTAGACCAGCCCGAGTGGGTGCCATGGACCAGCCACAGTGGGTGCCGTGGACCAGCCCTAGTGGGTGCCGTGGACCAGCCAGAGTGGGTACCGTGGACCAGCCCGAGTGGGTGCCGTGGACCAGCCCTAGTGGGTACCGTGGACCAGCCCTAGTGGGTACCTTGGACCAGCCTAGTGGGTGCCGTGGACCAGCCACAGTGGGTACCGTGGACCAGCCCGAGTGGGTGCCGTGGACCAGCCCTAGTGGGTGCCGTGGACCAGCCACAGTGGGTACCGTGGACCAGCCCGAGTGGGTGCCGTGGACCAGCCCTAGTGGGTGCCGTGGACCAGCCACAGTGGGTACCGTGGATCAGCCCTAGTGAGTACCGTAGACCAGCCCGAGTGGGTGCCATGGACCAGCCACAGTGGGTACCGTAGACCAGCCCTAGTGGGTGCCGTGGACCAGCCAGAGTGGGTACCGTGGACCAGCCCGAGTGGGTGCCGTGGACCAGCCCTAGTGGGTACCGTGGACCAGCCAGAGTGGGTGTCATACCTCCTCAGGCTTAATAGGTAGGTGGAAATGCCTGATTTAATTAGGTTATCTTACAATATTTCCATGTTTGATGGCATTCAATGCATATCAGTTTTCCTGAAGTACAATTCATCACTAGACGTATAGATAAGGCCATGTATGGCCTATCGGTAATCGATGACCATACAATATGTGAAGCTTTTTATGGAAACTGTAATAGAATCGAAAAAGTTCGACACGTGTTGTGTTAAGAACATATTTTATCGCCTGGTTTCGATTTAATGCTCTATCTCACGTAGGGGGTGGGGAGAATGAGCTTAGAGGCATGCCGGGCCATGGAGGTCATTTGCGCCGCGTTTTAAGGAAATGAGTTCTGCAGGCAAGTCTAAGAGAAATTTATATTTACGTTAAGGGAGTCTTACGTTATAGTGTATGTGGTGTTAAGGTGTTGACGGCGGGGGCGGGGCGGGGGACATCTCCCGGATGTTTAAATTTGTTACTCCTTCACAAGATAATTTGAATCTATCTCACGTAGTTTTCCAATGACAGAAAACCTACATCACATCCGTCCGTCACGTAAAAAGGAAAATGGCAAAACGTCATGAAGAAGGGGCGGCAATATCGGATATGCATAGCAAGAACCCTGTGAGTTCTTGCTACATAGCTATAGCTGTCTTGTGCTAATACAACCTGTACCCATCATCTGTTTTGTACTTTGTTGCTTTACCTCACGCAGTTTTCTAATGGCAGAAACCTGACACAAAATCAGCATGTCCCGAATAGCGCATAATAGCAGCCACTAATAACGGTCGGCAATATCGGATATTTAAAAGAAAAACATACCTCTTCATTGTTTTCCTTTCAGAACTAAATCATGTTCGCTTTTCTGACGACTACGCTCCTGCTGTTCAGGTTATCAATTTTCCATGGGTTGGGGTCACTGGACGTCACGAGGTCACGAGGCCACTGGGTTACGAGTTCAAATGTAGAATATGTATTGTTTCTGAAATTCACTCTTCCTCCTCCCAAAAATGCACAATATGGCACACTTTCTGTGTATTATAGATGATATGTCCATCGTCAAATGTGCCCATGTTATTTGACCTAAAATCTCTGCCGGAGGCAATCGTTGGTCGGATCACATGTTTGATCCGGAACAGATGTTTGATGACGCTAAGCTTAGGTTTGCCTACTGATGCTGGATCACCGAAAAAAAACATCCTTTACTGACAATGAAGGATAATCACAGGACTCACTGACAATCCTTCGCACAGTTTGCAGTCATCTGTGCCCTGTGGACTCAACCAGTCATAAACAAACTGTTATCAGAAAGCAGTGATGCAATTAATCATGATTGATTTGGTGTATCTAAAGTATATTTCAACTTCAGGCAGGTAGTTTGAGGAACTTGAACTGAGAAAATTGATGGGGAAGAAGAATCATGCCTTTCACATTGAGAGCTCTCAAAACATCAATATCCCGCATGGAAAATTATTATTATCCAACCCAGTCTTTATGAACGAACAATTTTTGGTGGTACACTCAGAATCGCATGAAAATCGCACAGCACATCGGCCATACCTTCTCCAACACCTTCTCCAAACCGTTTGGCAGCACATCGAACCATCTGACTTTCAGAGGTCACCAAGTTGACCCTTGAGCTATGCCGGACAAATATTGGGTAACTTTTCCACTTTGGCGCATATTGTGCAAGTTTCTCAACGACAAAGGATTCATCGAATTCCATCGAAGCAGCACATTGGGGAAAATTGTGGTCAAGGCCATTAGCTAACCTCAGGTCACGACAACCATTTTGGCATGGAACCACCTAACCGCATGCGGTATCACTAAATTCACCTTCATTGTCCGAAAATAAAACATTTCTGCACGCATATTGATACTACAGTATCCAAACCTACAGCACAGTCGAAAATATCTTCCACGGAAATATTCAATAACATATCAACGAATGGGCGAAAAACGGCAATAAATAAACATATTTTGGTACTTTGCCGTTGCTCCAATATGCAGATAGTCAAGTGAGAACTGATACTGTGTCCACCGATTTCTACTGACACGCGCATGATGCACTCATATCAGATGGACACTTATCGATGATTCATTGGCGCCAGGACGAGGTCAAAGGTTTCTGAAATGTTCAAATTTACAAGGTCCAGGGGCTATAGCTGACACAAAATGGCTTAAGAAAGCCATAACCGATGTCACATGTTCCCCCTCGATGCCTACGTAGCACACACGCAAAGGCAATAGGCTTCACCACGTCGACGCCGAGGATTACGTAATTAAAATCGATAAACATCCTGGTGGTGATAATGCCCTCAGGGCATGTAGCGACGGATTAGATCTTTGGTGGTATCCTCAAAATCAGATCAAAATCGCACAGCACGTAGCCCATATCTTCTCGAATCAGATTCATTTCCAGAGTCGTTTGGTGACGTCATGAAATCGTTTGACCGTCAGAGGTCACCAAGTTGACTCTTGAGTTATGCCAGCAAATATTGGATACCTCGTAACTTTTTCGTTTTGATACATATTGTAAGTTTTGATACATATTGTAAGTTTTGATACATATTGTAAGTTTTGATACACATTGTAAGTTTTGATACATATTGTAAGTTTTGATACATATTGTAAGTTTTGATACATATTGTAAGTTTTGATACATATTGTAAGTTTTGATACATATTGTAAGTTTTGATACATATTGTAAGTTTTTCAACGGCAAGCGATTTAACGCATTCACTGAAGCAGCACATTACCGGAAATTGCCTAGCGGTGCATGAAATTGCATTTTATCCTAGCCTTTGATGGTCGGACACTAGTCGGTGAGTGGTGTCTCAAGGTCTGTGAGCATACTTAATTATAAATTAAAAAAATCCGGAAAAGTGCATTGGGGTTAAGCTGGTTCCCGGCGGTGCCCGTCCTTCCTGACAGGGTGAGAGGAAGGCGACGCCACATGGCCTCAGCTGCTGAGTGCGTCGTGAAGCCACAATCCAATCCAAAGTGCATTGGGCGATCTGTCGTGGAACATACCATGTACTGTTTTATCAAAGTGTGGAACAATTCATTTATCAACCAACTATAGGCTCTATAGGCCATGAACAATCAAGAGCCAAATCATTACATATACAACACAAATACAGCAGGTACCTACAATAAAGAAGGCTGGAAAAAATATCAACTGTGATCTGCGGGTAACACAAATCGTTGGTGTAAGGGCAGTAGGCATTTGGGGAATGAACATTGCAGTGGGCATTGGCCCTTCTTAGCGTAAAGCAAGTGACATCCCTGCTCTGGGTGTCATAAGGTCAGTGGCCTGAACGGACAGACCGGGACATTTACAATGTGCAACAGAGGTGGGAGAGCTGGTTCATACGCCCATCCCGCTTTGGCCGATATAGTAATGGCGCTCCTCAGGACGCTCGAGTGCACACCACCACTACTCAACGAGTTTCCAGCCGATGATACTCCTCAAAGTGCATAAGGTCCCTCCCCTCCGTAGAATTGGCGGCCGTTCAGAACAAGTGCTCCCCTCCCCGATCAAAATTCCTGGATCATCATGTGAAAACCTCACTTCGAACAGCTCCGAATGTGTTCACCGAAGTCTACCGTGGAGGGTGCCCGCGCGACGACTTCGGAGGTTACCGAGGTTCGCATTCCAAGAAGAAGATGAGACGAAATGAAGCGAGGGGTGGCGCTGACGAGACGTGGCGTACCGCCTCGGCAGACATCAGTGGGGAGACATTCCAGGACCGCCGAGCGGGGGCCGACCCGTCCTGTTGTGGCCACGGTCGTGTCACCTCCGCACACATCGGTGGGGAGACATTCCAGGACCGCCGAGCGGGGGCCGACCCGTCCTGTTGTGGCCACGGTCGTGTCACCTCCGCAGACATCAGTGGGGAGACATTCCAGGACAGTGGAGCGGGGGCCGACCCGTCCTGTTGTGGCCACGGTCGTGTCACCTCCGCACACATCGGTGGGGAGACATTCCAGGACAGTGGAGCGGGGGCCGACCCGTCCTGTTGTGGCCACGGTCGTGTCACCTCCGCACACACCAGTGTAGAGACATTCCAGGACCGCCGAGCGGGGGCCGACCCGTCCTGTTGTGGTCACGGTCGTGTCACCTCCGCACACACCAGTGGAGAGACATTCCAGGACAGTGGAGCGGGGGCCGACCCGTCCTGTTGTGGCCACGGTCGTGTCACCTCCGCACACACCAGTGGAGAGACATTCCAGGACCGCCGAGCGGGGGCCGACCCGTCCTGTTGTGGTCACGGTCGTGTCTCCACACCGCCTCAGCGAGCGGCACACCAGCGGCCGGAAGCACCGGCGCCGCCGACTCACGAGCCGCCGGATTTGGCAGGAATCCGGTGCGACCCGTCGACCCGTCGACCCGCCGACCCGCCGACCCGTCGACCCGGTCGCGGACGGCGGCCGACCGGAACCGGAACCACAACCGACGCGGCCGGGTCAGATGTAACGTACACGCGGAGTATATCTGGTGAGTCGGCCAGTTTGTGATCGGAGTCTGGGGCCTGATTGTGTTTGCTGGCGGTGTGTGCACGAGGGGGCGGACGATGAGAACTTCCGGTGTCTTGCTGCTGCTGCTGCTGTGCACGGTGGGTTGTCGCTAACTGTGCCACCGCAAACTAGTATCATATAGCTTGGTGCTGCAGAAACATTTAGAGACAATTTTCGCAAGAAAATCTTCGTATGTACAGCTTCGTACAAGTATTTTCACATACGCACATCTTCGTATCGAAAAATTTCGTCCTTAAAAGGCTAATCGTTCAAAACAATTAGCTACGAGTAAGGGCATGCATATAATGAATCTGACGTGCTGAGACTATTACTTCTTTTAGGGCCGGTTATCGTATCAAGATGATTTGCACAGTGTAATAAGGTGGAATAGCATTACATACAATACAAATACTTGCTTGAGTAGTCTTGTATGTGGTCTTAATGGCCGGTTCCAGAATTGGGGAAATAATACGCGATCCTTTGCAGTGAGAAAGAGGCATTTGAATTCATCCTGATATTCAGACAATGTACTATCTATCAGGGACTTAGGTACATTCTGTTGATATTTGCCAGCTTGATTTGCCCAATTTCCCTGCTTTTGCCTTTGGCTGATCGTCAAGAAGATTTTTGAGCGGCCATTTTACTTTGGGTTCATATGTGACTGAATATCTGTAGATACGGGTATCTCAAACTCGCAATGAGTTCATTTGTGAACCTCATCAAAAGCAAGTGCTGGCAGGTCAGCGAGTCACGTGATTTTCGACACAATTTGCTGGTGCCGCTGCTACACCGTGAATACATCCGCAGTTTGATCTGGTGCAAGGTGTCAGTGGAGTGGTCGAAATTCGAGCATAGCCTAACTTACGCACCATTTCAACGGTACAACTTGGCACCAATATCGGCCCGAAAATATCGAGTTATGCCTCGAGTTGTGCCGTGTGCACAATCCAGTACCCAAAAGCAGTTTTCTGTCGCCTGAAAGACTGAGATGGTCCGCTCACCTCGCTCGGCCAACCACTCACTGTGCCTGAACAAACTTAGTACCCCAGTAGCTGCTGGCCTGCTCTACCAAAACACCAGTCACTGGGAGAGCTTTCCATGCCCCCTTATACTTCCGGAACTAACAGACGAATCAAAGCGAAACCAAGTACAGGGGAAAACCCAGCAACATCCGTCGGGTCAAATTTAATGTTGTTGATCTCGAGGTCACCGATGACATCACATGTTACTTCAAGTAAAAATATAATATTCTGGACCATCACTAGCTCTGAAAATATCTCTTGGATGGTTCCCATCAGTAAATATCAAGGCAAAAGAGCTCGGACGGTCATTTTCTTACATCATATCCATGTGGCCAAATCACGCTCACTTTAAAGGAGGTCATGTGAGGTCATCGTGCATTTGCACGAGCCTGCCGCATGCGATACGTGTGTATCACGACCAGATATGCATTTGGCGAGAAAATCGATATTGCATAGTCTTATATTCAACAGTATAGATATTTTATGACGAAAGAGCTCAAACACCCATCCGAGTTCTGCCACGTCACTACGTCGTCTATATTTGTATTCCAATTCCAGAGTGCAATGGAGGGCAACTCTATGGTAATTGCAAGTGCTGAATGCGACATTAGTGTCAATTTCTGTCATAGAAAAGTTACAACGATAAATTTTTGGTATCATTTTAAAACTTAGAAGAAAGTCGAATCCCCAATGGATACGGGGATTATGTGTGGTCATGTCCTGGGTCATTGGTATGCATTAGGAACACAGATGGAACACATTAGGGAACACAGATGGAACACATTAGGGAACACAGATGGGCACTCGTTGCCGTCAGTCTATTCAAACACGAGATACGAGGAAATCATGCATGCAAGGCATGCACAATTTTGGCCTATTATTGCCTCGAATCAGATCATGGGTGGATCAAATTGACCTGACACACTTGAAGACCTGATAAACATATTTGCAAGTGCCTTCGGTCGCGAGTATTTATTCAGTTTAACCTACCATTAACTTGGGAATTAGTGATCATAACAATAGTGGCGAAACAAGCACACCCAGGAAGGAGTGAAGACCAGCTTTGAACAATTTCTTTTCACTCAGCGCTGTGGGGATAAGGCTACATTTTGTCGTTTTCGAGGCTGAGAAGAGACAGCGTCCCCACGCTTCTAGGGTCGACCGTCACTGTGTTTAAGGTGTACCCAGTGACCCTGTGTCCCCCAATGACTTCAATGAACTCACGAACCCGCAGGCGATGGTCGTATGTTCAGCAATGACCCCCAATGACCTGCCGGACCCGCAGGCGATGACCGTATGTTCAACAATGCCGCAGCCGGCTCGCGAGTCCCGCTTCATCTACCCCACCGGCTTTGGGGTGTGGAACCCGTTGGGCAACTTCAGCCTCGACCGCATCATGAACTACCTCGGCTGGCACAGGAAGAGTGACGTGGAAGTGTTACCCTGGCTGCCGGACACACCGCACGCGCCCAGCGCCGCCTACAGCACCTGTTTGCACTCTCTGATCGCCAACAGCCTGCCGGATCTCCGCCAGCCGTGGCAGGGCTCCAGTGAGAAAACTCACGTCATCGTACGCCCGATCGTGATCACCCACAAGGCAACCCCGAGCCGCAGCTCGGTTATGTCCGGTCCACCCCGAGCTAGCCGCGGCCCGGTTATGTCCGGTCCACCCCGAGCTAGCCGCGGCCAGGTTATGTCCGGTCCACCCCGAGCTAGCCGCGGCCCGATTATGTCCGGTCCGAGCTAGCCGCAGCCCGGTTATGTCCGGTCCGAGCTAGCAGCGGCACGGTTATGTCCGGTCCGAGCTAGCCGCAGCCCGGTTATGTCCAGTCCGAGCTAGCAGCGGCCCGGTTATGTCCGGTCCGAGCTGGCAGCGGCCCGGTTATGTCCGGTCCGAGCTAGCAGCGGCCCGGTTATGTCCAGTCCGAGCTAGCAGCGGCCCGGTTATGTCCGGTCCGAGTTAGCAGCGGCCCGGTTATGTCCGGTCCACCCCGGGATAGCCGCGGCCCGATTATGTCCGGTCCGAGCTAGCCGCGGCCCGGTTATGTCCGGTCCGAGCTAGCCGCGGCTCGGTTATGTCCGGTCCGAGCTAGCCGCGGCCCGGTTATGTCCGGTCCACCCCGAGCTAGCCGCGGCCCGGTTATGTCCGGTCCACCCCGAGCTAGCCGCGGCCCGATTATGTCCGGTCCGAGCTAGCCGCAGCCCGGTTATGTCCTGTCCGAGCTAGCCGCGGCCCGGTTATGTCCGGTCCGAGCTAGCCGCGGCCCGGTTATGTCCGGTCCGAGCTAGCAGCGGCCCAGTTATGTCCGGTCCGAGCTAGCCGCGGCCCGGTTATGTCCGGTCGGTGTTCCGACTGCATTGGATCGCTCCCAAAATCCGCGATCCATTCGCTGGCCAAGGGGATGTTTTTTGCACCCGCCGTCCGATCGACAGATCTGGGATCGGAAATCAGACGCGAATCTGTTGGGTGTGTTTGGATTTGCGTCACGGGAGCATCCACTCGTGAGGTGGCCGTTGACGTTGTACAAAGGCATGGCTCGGCCCAGGTGTTAATGTTAACGCCAAAGTCACAGTTAACGTTAACGTCACGGTTAACGTGGTAACGTGCAGTCGGCGTGTCGTCATGACAACATTAGTTGTGTCTCGGATCGTACATCGATCGATCCGGAACGTCGGATTACGATGAATTCTGGATCGATGATGCTGGATTCGGCTTGCATGCTGGTCCGTCGGTGATGACGTATGTTTGGGGCTAAATGGGCGACGCGCTACCGACGTGAATTGTCATTCCGACCGTGTCAAAACTAGTCCGCCGTAACGTTCGCCAAGGTGGTCGAGCTTGCGTGGGAACTCTGCAAACCGGGCAACATGTCAGGATTGTTTATGTTGATGTTTGGGCATTAGCTGGGGCGTGTTTTGCTTGGTCCTGTTGAGTCTTGCCGGGATATAGCCATCGAACGTGGCAATACATTTTGAATGGCGACAGCGCGTGCCGCTGGGACGACGCATCACTGGCACGATTGCCCAGAGTGTTGGCTGTTTTGATCGCGATAACGGCACACAACGTTGGAGCGGATTGAGGGGGAATGGGGGAGAGGCGAAGTAAAGAACACCGTGACACGAGTCATTACTTCATGCGGCTTTGAACTGGGTTTCGTTGGGTTTTGAACTAACAGCATGCAAGTTTTTACGAGCACTCTACGATACGATATCCAGGAAAAGGGAGGAGATAGAGCTGCAGCCCATGCCAGAGATACAACAAATTTCCTTTGCTTGTGATGCCTCCAATTTGGAATACAATGTGGCCCTGAGCAAACACAGTGCCCTCAGAGTTACGGAGCATAGCATACATACATAGCATACACTCACAATAAAGGCATCAGTGAATCTAGAAAGGCTGACAATTTGATGTACATAATGGAGCGACATATCAATATGATCATAGGCGTAGGAACGTCTCAAAAAGTGGGTGGGCCAGGGCCAGGAATTTCGCAAAGTACCATGGTTGAACACTTTTGGATAGAGAACCCGATAATTTTAATAGTGAACACACAACTTTCACCGCTAAGGGGGGGGCAGGCCACTGGGCGCGCCTATTGCTAACAGCAACATGTGGTCTGAAAAAGAACTAACATCGCAACAAAAATACTTTCAAATTAACACTTCTCGCTGGACTTGGAACTCTTCACGACCGATGGATCCTTTTGTAATAATGGGTTTATCTTCCTGGTGCGAGTGAAACCATCAGTATTACTGTTCAAATAAAATTTGTTCAACTTCCGCTATGTGCGTGTGTGTGTGGGGGGGTGCAAGCTCATTACAACCTCACTAATAGGTATGTGGTGTGCCCTAGTTTCCATGATATAGTACTATACGTCTTTAAGATGTCCCCCGTCGTAAATGTTCACCGATGTTGGTGAGGAGAAAGAATAAGCAAGAACGTAGCTTACTTGCTGGCCCATGGCAAAAGAAGTCTCATGATTGATGCTGGAAAGGATGAGAAACAGGAAAGGCCGGTGATCGCTGATTGAAAATACTTTGATCCGTGTGTGGCAGACCAAGATTGGCAGACTGACAGACTGGGGTAAAAGAAAAACGCAATAAAGAAAAATACATGGTATGGTGTTCGTCCTCAGGGCCTAACTCTAACACATAGGTGATCTGTCACCTCAATCATCTCTGTAGTACACACAGCGTTACAATATTGGTTTTTCGTTAGGTGTGAGATGTCAAAACGAGTCCACTACGATGCCGAAATTCCCCATGGAAACGATGTCGTTTAGAACATCGTATAAGTCCTTCAAAACAAATTTTGATCCTATAGCCTGCTTATATGTGCACCTTTTTGTTTATCTTGAGAGCCACCAAATATAGGGATACATATGTTAATGAGAATGATAAGAATGCCATACTATCAGCAAATTATATTAAGCAGTAGACCATATCATATGTAATCTCTTTACTTGAAATCACGTTAGGTACAAGATGTTTATGTATCACAATATGTAATGGTGAGCATAAGCATGATACTTACATACAAACCACTATTAGAAACAAGGCATGGGGACTTCATAATAACACATGAAGAGGCACGATGTTGATACTTCTTTGGGAAGGATGTCTCCTCATTGTTCAATAGGTGGTATGTTCCACCTTATTTCACGAATAATTTATCACTGAACTGTACACATCGTGTACCTTAGAATATCCGCCACTTGAAACGAAATGCTACAACAAATGCATGTGGCACCAGGCTGAAACGGAATGTAAGCGTTTATTTTTGGGACCAACAATTCAGTGCAAAATAGCTGGCTGGTGACAGCACACGGCACCTCATAAAGTCATAACGTGTTCAGACTTAACAGCCACAAGAGCCCATCCTGAATTCAATTCGATGATTAGTTCTCTTCATCCCACGTTTTCTGGTGGCTAAGTAATCCGGAAAACCGCTGAGCTGATGCACCTCATCTGTTTGGTTAAATACGCTTCCAGATTGGCTCCCGAACTGAGGCTCTGGTTAGGTGTTCGTGTTTGTACCTTTCCGCTTTTCTTTGTCTTCGAATGTGTTTCTGGGCCCCCAGCCAATTTTTGTTAGGGGCCTGGCACATTTTTGCGTCCCCGGCTTTTTTCCTTAGAGTCGTGTTGCTTTTTGGTGCACCTACGATTTTGTATGTATCGGCGCGTTTTCGCAGACCCTGAAGTGTTCATTTAGTGCCCGGTCTTTTTGTTCATTTTATACGACCATGCCGATTTTTAGGGTCCCAGCCTGTTTTTTAGGCCCACATGTGGTATCGAGGCCCCGGTGTGCTTGGAGGGCCCCGTTGTGTTGGTTTTTTAACCCTAGGTGTGGTTATTTAGAGATGCAACGCATGCTTTAGGGCCCTGCCGCTTTTTGCCAGACTCGGTACGCTTTGGAGGGCCCGGTGCATCTTCGTCCTCCAGTTATGCTCTGAGGGTCCTGCTGTGCTTATTTGGTGTTCCCCGCTCACATTTGTTGAACCCCAGCACGATATTGGGAATCCGGTATGATTTCTCGACTTTTCTGGCCCAGGCGCGTGGTTCCAGGGGATCGGACACCAGTTTTCTGGGCTCGACGCAATTTTTGGTGACTTCTTCTGAATGAAGTGAAATCCGAGCCACGGCCTGATTTTTCGGGTCCCCTGGTGATTTTTTGTATCCCTCCGCGATTGTTCGAACTTCGGTGCGTTTTTCGGTGCCGTATGCTATTTGTTAAGGCACCTGGTGGTATGTTTGGGCTAAGGAGCGATTTTCCTGGCTCGGATATTTATTTTTCGGAATCTCTCCTTATTTTGGAGGACTGCGGCTTGATTCTTGTCGGGTTTCGATGCAATTGTGGGGCCACGCTGTACTTGTTTGGGGCCATCGACTTCCAATTTTTTTCTAGCCCCGAGTGAATTTTGTTATGCCCCGACCAGAATTTATGGAACTACCGATAGAGATTTTGGGTCCCAAACGCGATATTTCGGGGGCTTGGCGCTAGTTCGCGGGGGGCGTTGTACTTATCTGGGCCCCAGCGCGATTTTGGCGTTCCCAAGCGCAATTTTTCGGGCCCGGTGCAAGTTTTCGGTGTCCGCTGTATTTATGTATAACCCCCAATTCTGTGGCCCCGACGCGAATTTATGGGGCCCCAGGAACATTTTTGGGGCCCCCGGCGCGATTCTCTTCAGGATGGGGCCCCAGCGTCATTTTCAGGGCCCTGCGCGACTTTTGGGGCCCCTAATGTTATTTTTATGAGCCCCGGTGCGATTGTTGGAAACACCAGTAGGATTTTTAGGGAGCCTGGCGCTATTTTTCCGAACCCCGGCGCGATTGTTGGGGGCCCACAACCTCTCAGGGGGGACTGCTCCAATGCCCTCCCCCTTCGATACGCCACTGCGCATGCCCCAATGATTTGATAGCTTAACAATGACATCTATGGAGTACATCACAAAAAACGACTTTAATATGCCCATTTAACTGCTTGCACCACAAGTAGTGTTCAGAAATATACGCCCTGCAATTGGCATGAATTGATATCATTTTCTGCGGGGTTCTTAACTCTCAGCCTGGACGTACACATCACTGGACAATGATAAGCCTTGACAGTAGTCTCCATTGTAATTCGGTGTTTTAGTACTTTTAATCCAAATAATGTCTTCATTGAATAGATTCTGGGATCAGAGTCTTTGCTGAGCAGATATTGTTACATATACCATTAGACCACCATCTCACCGAACCATTTCTGTACAACGACATAATTTGAATTCAATGTTTAACGTGCTGTCAATGTCATTACGCAGTTACCCAGCTGAAGATCCACTTGGGTCAGTTGCCATGCTTGTCATGTGACCTGACAAGCATCACTCGTCACTCGTCACATCATCACTCTTCATATCACTCCTCATGAGACGTTGTGAGGTCACATCACGAGCGCCTAATCCTCTCGGGGGATTCTGAAATTCTTAGAGGCCTTCTCGCACTTGAAGTTGATATAATAGAGTGTGGACTTCATTATTGCATCTATGCTACCATAATAAATAATGGAAAGAAGTATTTGGCTATGTTGGATGTCAGCACCAATAATAGTCAGACATCTCACTCAAAAGGTTGGATATCTGTGTGTAGTGCCCAACTGTGAAAATCCATTAAAGTGTGGAAATGTGTACGTTCTATTCCATACTACAGTCACGCAAAGGATGTATCGTAGCAGTAATTTTTATGCTTCAATAATCAAAATACATGTAAATGTTGAAGTGTATGGCAGCTAGGACCAATGCCATGCATAATGCATGGCTATGTAATATCAAGGCAAGGAACTTGCACTTGCGAATTGTATGTCTTACCTTCATTGTGTTACGTTACTGCCTTTCAGCCTATATAATTTTCTACTGTAGGCAATATTAATGAAATCAATGTTAAATATGTTAACAGTCAAAGAATCACAGTGAAACTCTAGTATGAATGTGCTATATGATCAACATGGTCGATGCGCCCTAAAGCCCAAACAACTAACTTGTATGAATGTATTTTGGTACTGACTGGCACATTATTTGCTTTATTGTCTTTTCGTAACATAATATGAGGTGTGAATACATGTGTTTCATTACATCAACTCCTGAATTAGTTGCGTTGTTGTAAGGTCATGTCCAAGTGTGCATGACTTTTAAAAAAATGAAGTGTTACGATGTGATATGTGCAGCTTTTACTTAGTTATGGATTGCAGGGAGTTTACGCATATTCAAATGTGTGCATGCTGCTTTTTAGGGAATTTAAATGTCTCAAAAGTGGGAGGGCCAGCTACCATTGTTGCCCCCCCCCCACACACACTTTTAAAAGTGGGTGGGCCATGCCCCCCCCCCCTGGTCATCCTGTTCCTACGCCTATGAATATGATCGCACGTCTCACGATGAATGCCTCCTTGCCTGACTCGGGCCTTTTGGCAATACCACCTCTTAAGGCTACCAGATGGGGTAGCCTTAACATTCACATTAACTTAACATTCCGACATAAACACGGACTAATCTAGCCAAGGTCTAAAAAGGAAGAACCGACTCCTTCCTCTCAAAAGCCCTCCTCTGGTCTCGCCTTTGATAAGATACACGGTAATCACCTTTCAAGGGTGTTCAAATATATTCCAAGATCAAAGGAGGGAATCCTCTCCCGCCCTCAGATTCGCGCTATGTGGCAGGCCCTTCTGAGCGCGTGTTAAACTTCCTGTCTATATAACAGATGTAATATCCTATAAAAATGGCCTGATGTGAAGCTGTCCTTCAAGAGTGAATTAATTCCGAACAGGCAAGAGCTCACATAAACGTTTTATAACAGATATTGTTAGAGTAACTGATGAATGTTAGAGTACCTGTACACTTCTGAACAGGTATGCCTCCCGAACACATCGCCTGGAGCCGCCTCTGACCAATCTAACATTTCCCAACACCTCGAACGTCTACCAAATATCTTCCTTGCGTTCATGTAAGAGTAAAAAGCTCAATTTTGATTCATATATACACTTGCAAAAAAGCCCCGCCTGTGACACCGTGTATTGTAACATAATACTGCAACGGATCGACCCGCACCGCACTCACTTCTCCATTGCCAATGGTTGTTGTGACCTTACGACGCACTCAGCAGCTGAGGCCGTATGGCGCTGCCTGCCTGTCACCATGACAAGAAGGGCGGGCACCGCAGGAAATCGAACACCGTACCTCTGGCGAGTCAGGCGCTCAGCTCAGCCACCGAGCTACCGACGCCCCTCCCCAGCGAATGAATGCAGGCCCGAGCGAGACCGGCGACGTGGCCGTGACCCCCAGACTGCCCGAGGGCTCAGGCGGACCGCAGCCAATCAGAAGCCCACACACACCGCGCCACAGGTAAACGGTCCAGCACACACCACCACCCAATCTGTCCTCACCTCACCTACTCTGTCCTCACCCCACGCACTCTGTCCTCACTTCACCCAATCTGTCCTCATCTTACCCACTCTGTCCTCACCCCACCCACTCTGTCCTCACCCCATCCAGACTGTCCTCACCCCATACACTCTGTCCTCACCCCAACCAATCTGTCCTCACCCCACCCACGCTGTTCTCACCTCATCCACTCTGTTCTCACTTCACCCACTCTGTCCTCGTCTCACCCACTCTGTCCCCACTTCACCCACTCTGTCCTCACTTCACCCACTCTGTCCTCACTTCACCCACTCTGTCCTCACTTCACCCACTCCGTCCTCACCTCACCCACTCTGTTCTCACCTCATCCACTCTGTCCTCACTTCACCCACTCTGTCCTCACTTCACCCACTCTGTCCTCATCTCACCCACTCTGTCCTCATCTCACCCACTCTGTCCTCACCGCACCCACTATGTCCTCACCCCATCCAGTCTGACTTAATCCATCAGAATTCGACATTTATATTTTTGGGCTCGCCTAGGCTCGTTTTACGGGACGAGAAAACAAGTTCGTACGATTCCGGGATAGTTCACTAGGAATTGGGAGTTTGCATCACCACAAGCACGGTCTCAGCACCACAATGGCTGCGGTGTTGACCGGATTCGGACCGTCAAACTTTCCTTCTATTTTTGCACTGAAACTTCAAACTTCGAAGACCGGTAACATACAAATGGCTGACCGTTGCGTTCACTGTGCGATGCTAGGTTAAAGTCGGAATTGCTAACTGGAACATACACGGGCAAGAGTCGAACATTCCCTTCCTTCAATATCCACCTCCAATTTTAGGACTTAAAGCTACTACACAATGATGGCTGATCTGTCGTCCTCCAAATGATCCTCGGGTAATGCCGGGGCGAGATCGTCAGGACCGTCAGTGGGCGATAGCATACCCGGAGCCACTTTCGTCATGGCTTGTCGATCCAAAACGTAAAATGTCGTGCTTATGTATTTCTAAATACACATTTCAACTGACGGGGAGAATATTAAGTGGCGACATCCTCAGTCTCGGAGTTGAGGGGCAGCTGAGACCTCTGCCAACCCCCTCCCCCTCCCTCGCGGTTTCCGCGCCTATGAGAGAAGACGAATACAAAATTGATGGTGGTCAGCATCATCATTGGTTGAGAAGTTGGTACACCATCTCTGCCCATGAGGAAAAGGGAAAATAATGGACCACATTGGGCCCTAAAAATCATAATCATCAGAAAAGAACACCCCAAGACTACAACGCTAGCATGCGCTTTGGACGAAAGGTTGGAGCACACCTGGATGATGCCCAGCATCATAAAAGAAGATCCACTCCTTGATTCGCTGATTTTGGAACGTATGGTGTGCCT
Organism: Ashinkailepas kermadecensis; assembly: GCA_034440615.1. Classification (NCBI taxonomy): domain Eukaryota; kingdom Metazoa; phylum Arthropoda; class Thecostraca; family Neolepadidae; genus Ashinkailepas; species Ashinkailepas kermadecensis. The sequence continues at coordinate 62,019 of JAOTOM010002752.1, read as the reverse complement.
AGCCAAACATCGTTGCTGAATACAAAAAAGTAAATCCTAGAGGCTTAGGTTTAATTCGCATGTAGTTCCCATTTCCCATTTCCCAACAGCTAGGGTTGTTCAGAATTTCTTTTTCAAGTTCTTGCCTAACCCTGGATTAATGCAAACATGTTCCTGTTATACTGATGTCGCGGTTACCTAGTTGCATCATAACGGACCAAGTGGTAGTTAAATAAATACGTGCCATAGTGCAATGCTAAGCGCGTTTTCAGGAAAGAGGAGCCAAATTTACACGAGTAGCATATCATATTTTTTTTCAGCTTGTATATGACAAAGAGATTAATGACAAACGCTACACATCCATAACATTCACCCAATTTGATTTTGTTGCCGCTTACGGCGTAAGCACATTTCTCACGTCAGTGCTCAGCGAGAAGTGCATTTACTTTGCGATTGCTACGTGATAGCAAGCTCAGAAGTTCGAAAAGGAAGAGCTGTCACTTTCTGCTGCGTTTATGACTGTGCGTCTGTTGGTTGTGTCATTGCTGATGTTACCCAGATGAGTGGCTGGTGGTTTATCCAGTGGGTAAGTGAAGTGTCGAAAACGCTTGACATAGCTTCATTGATCATAACTGAATATATGATTTATGTAACTCCAAAGTGCAATGTATAGATATACACATGCTGCAACATGCTACCCAACTACAGCATGGGCGTTCCACCAGCCAGTGATCTGGGTAGCATCAGCAATAACACAATCAATATACGCATGAGCGTGAGTGGGGATATGCCTTTTTCAAATGGAACGTTTTACATGAATATGCACCATATCAAGTGTTCAGCAACTTTAGCTCTTCAATGCTTCGGGAGCGAGCAACAACACTAGGATACATTTTCTTAATCGGAAGGCGGCTGCCGCATCATTCAGTTGCCTTCATTTACCTGTGTGTCGGTACAAATTTGAGCCTTTAATAACTTTATTACATTGGGCGATCACTGTATACTCTAGTAAGAACCATGAAGCACAGCGATCCTTCAGATTTCTGTTAAAACACTGCTAATTATTCATTGCAAAGGCAAATGGAACGAGAATGTCTCATGTTCGGCATTCTCCGGTTCTCTACTTCCAGGAGAGCAAGGGTGAGAAGGGGAGCCAAACATCAATTCCACTTAATGTCAGCACGTGGATCGGTGCCTGCCTATAACTGGGGTAAAGCTGTGGACCATACACAGCCTGTGAAGAGCGTCAGCTTATGACCATCGTCAGCTTGTGAAGAACGTCAGCCTGTGAGCATCCTCAGCCTGTGAAGAGCGTCAGCCTGTGAGCCTGTGAAAAGCGCCAGCCTGTAACCATCTTCAGCATGCGGGGAGCGTCAATCTGTGACCTTCCTCAGCCTGTGAAGAGCATCAGTCTGTGACCATCCTCCGCCTGTGAAGAGCGCCAGCTTGTGACCATCCTCAACCTGTGAAGAGCGCCAGTCTGTGATTTTTATCAGCCTGTGAAGTGTGTCAGCCTGTGAAGTGTGTCACCATGTGAAGTGTGTCACCCTGTGAAGTGTGTCAGCCTGTGAAGTGTGCCAGCCTGTGAAGTGAGTCAGTCTGTGAAGTGTGTCACCCTGTGAAGAACGTCAGCCTGTGACCATCCTCAGCCTGTGAAGAGCGCCAGTCTGTGGTTTTTCTGAGCCTGTGAAGTGTGTCAGCCTGTGAGGAGCGTCAGCCTGTGACCGGTGCGGCGGGCGGTCACGATGAGTCTGCGCCCGCCACCGCGTGTGACGCCGTCCTCGGAGGGCAGCCGGGGGTCGGCGGTGCCGGCGTCGCTGCTGTACGGCCCGTCGGGCGCCAGCAGCGCCACGTCGCTGCGCGGCGGTGCCGACGCGCCGCCGCCGCCGCCTGCCGACCTCGTCTCACACCGCGCCGAGCTGTTCCGCTCGCGCCTCATCGCCCACTTCAGGTGAGCGCGCGGCGCCGCCGCCAGCGTCCGCTGACGGCCGCCTGCAGCTGCTCTGACGGCCAGCTTTGCTGCCGGGTTAGTGATCCTATTACGGGAGGGGGTACAAGTTCCCGGCCGTCGTCTTTTTGTTTATTTGTGTTTGTTTTTGTTGGTTGTTTCGTTTGTGTGTATCTCATGGATGCTCCGAGCTATTATTCTGAAAGTTGATAACTTTTCCTGGCTTGCTTTTCAACATAGCATGCGATTTATTAATCTGTCTATCTTGCTCAGGGAGTCCAGGAGCGAGTTTTCGGAGGTGCGTTCGCAAGATGTCCTCCTCAGTTTGTGTCACCCCGTAACACGTCTGGCTTACGGTCTATAACCTCGAAAGTATTTGAACGTTCTTCATCAAGCTAAGCAAAAACAATTAATCAGATGATTTGAGAGGTTATAGTGTTTATGCCGAACAAAGGCGAGTCCAGGATGGGTAGAGACATTGGGCACAAAGTTTTCTGTCCGAGTTGACAGCTTGTGATGCTGGAAAGCAAAACAAAAAATGCATGACCCGCTTCGTACGTCGAGAGCGGTCTCTGTTTAGTGACATTCTTGTCGCCCCCGCACTTAAGAGAATCCTGGCTGCGCCCCTGGCCTACACTCATTGTGTTCCTCCCGGTGCCAGCACTGTGCTCGGATTCGTTCCTGTACTCGTAACATCTTACGTTGGTTGATGGCATGGATTGATCACAATGGAACTACGGGGAGGGGTGGGCGTGGTATCGGCCAAGTAAATATGTAGTTAATTATGCATAGTTCATTATGCTACGTAGTATAGTTATTGGACCAAAATGCAAACACCGCACGCAACCCCTAGTCGTCTTTTATGAGTGGACACACCTCACGGATGAGGTTCCTCCTTCATGTCCCACCGTACCGCCACAGGCTGCTGGACGACGGATAATGTTCCTCCTTCATGTCCCACCGTACCGCCACAGGCTGCTCGACGACGGATGATGTTCCTCCTTCATGTCCCACCGTACCGCCACAGGCTGCTGGACGACGGATGATGTTCCTCCTTCATGTCCCACCGTACCGCCACAGGCTGCTGGACGACGGATGATGTTCCTCCTTCATGTCCCACCGTACCGCCACAGGCTGCTGGACGGCGGATGATGTTCCTCCTTCATGTCCCACCGTACCGCCACAGGCTGCTGGACGACGGATGAGGTTCCTCCTGCATGTCCCACCGTAGCGCCACAGGCTGCTGGACGACGGATGATGTTCCTCCTTCATGTCCCACCGTACCGCCACAGGCTGCTGGACGGCGGATGATGTTCCTCCTTCATGTCCCACCGTACCGCCACAGGCTGCTGGACGCTGGCATTGACGACGACGGGAAGCTGGAGGCGGTGACCATGACGTCATGTCAGATGGCTCAGGTGTCCGACGAAGGCTTCCAGAAGCTGATGAACGACACGCCGTTTGGCCTCGTCAACTTCAAACTCGCCTCCAGCTTGGACGTCGATATTCAGGTCAGATGATTGAGCTCGCCTCCAGTTTGGACGTCGATATTCAGGTCAGGTAATTGAGCTCGCCTCCAATTTGGAAGCCGAGATTCAAGTCAGGTGGTTGAGCTCGCCCCCAGTTTAGAGGTCGGGACTCAGGTCAGGTGGTTGAGCTCGCCCCCAGTTTAGAGGTCGGGACTTAGGTCAGGTGGATGAGCTCGCCCCCAGTTTAGAGGTCGGGGCTCAGGTTGGGTGGCTGAGCTCGCCCCCAGTTTAGAGGTCGGGACTCAGGTCAGGTGGCTGAGCTCGCCTCAAAGTCTGACGTCGAGACTCAGGTCAGGTGAGTAAGCTCACCTTCAACCCGAAAGTCGAGACTCAGTTCAGGTTTCATCCAGTCTGAGCACATAAATCTGCATAAGCATTCAGGTAAGAATCCTGAGATCCGGATGGAAAGGTAACATTCTCAAGTCCACATCATAATATCCGGTCTTCAAGTCAGTATTGTCAAGCCCGGATCATAAAGTACAAATCGTGAAATAAGAAGCTTGCGTCATGGGCCAAAAGCGTGCTGAGGGTTTTCCATGGAGCTAATATCTATCTGTCCAAGATGCTCGTGCAAATAATGGACCCAGCTTTTCCGTTCTAAGCCTACCACCATGATGGGGCGCATTTATTGTCATTCCCAACAAGCATTAGTGCCTCGAAGTGGTGCGTTACCACGTAGTTCCATTTTAGCCTATTCCATGCAAAGTACATCTGCATTTTGCATTTCAAGGACTAGTTCACGAAAGAGACGCGACAATAAGTGAGGAAGTAAGGGATAAAACAGGATGGGACAGAAAAGCGATGGTTAGAAGGGACGGTATAGGGAATGGATCGGTGGGAAATGGGCGATAGTGAAGGGACCGAGGGCTACCGAAGGGGACTGGAACCGGACAGAACATCTACGGGAAGGGATGGAGCTGGAACAGGAACAGGACACGAACCTGCGTGAGAGTCTAGACACAGAGTGTGCGGACACTAGCATGGGACGGCATTTGGATATCGACGGGACGTGAAGGAAGAGGCGCCGGACGAAAACTGAGCAGTACCGTAACGCAATGAGCCATGGCAGGGGTGCAACTGTGCATGTGTTATGGGGAAACTGGCGCCCCTTGTCATTAATTCCCCCTCCCCATCAATCAGGCTGTACCTTAACCAATGAGCATGTGCAGGCGCCCTTGCAAAATGTTCGATTGCACCCCCTCCCCTTCAATGAGATTTTGCAGCCAATGGCCGGATGGAAATGCAATCAAAAACTTCAATTGGCACCCCAATCAATTTCGCAAAGTGACACCCATGATAAATATAATGCTTATGGACATGATATTACAGCGACTACGAATATTCCCAGTATGAGGTATGTCGGTGCTTGATGGAATTGACGTTCTTTTCGTGACGAAACTGACTTAAAATGAGCAACATGGATGTGCTCCGTACTAACTGAAATTACATCAGGAACATAAGTATGCTGAGAAGTCTTAGCGTGAAAGCAAATTCAGAGCAGCTTTAGGGGTGGTCAGGTCAGACCTATATGAACCATCTAAAATAATCCCAAACCGAAAAAGGGGGGTCTTTTTACAGCGATATATGCATTTGCATGACCTGCAAGGGCATGTGTATTGTCTATATTGGTTGGATAACTTGGCTGTTTTCTCTTCTCGGAGACCAGAGTGGAATAAACATGAATAAAACAATTGCACGTTGTTGGGATGATGTCTGGACAGTCATTCGATTTGTTGTGTATTGATCACCTAATTTACCCAGTTCTTACTAGTTGCATCACAATTGTACTTCCGGCATCCGAGGATATTGCGAAAACGTCTGTACCGAGATATTGGATATCCACATGAAATTTCACCCATGATTGAAGACTATGTAACAACTGTGCCGCATTGGTCTAAATGCAGTGGTAGGTAAGAAGTTCGCTGCCCAAAGCCAAGTGGCATCAAGTACGTTAAAATGTAAAAATATACTCTCCATTTCACGCCTGAATACTCAATGCTATTGTCGGATCTTACTTTTTGACCTGTTGTTTTTTGTTGCGATGGCTAGATTAACCAAAACGAAACAAAATCCGTTCGTTCTTCGGAAGAAACTGAAAAAACATAACTTTTCTTCCAAAGAAACCATCGTGTATTAATTTGGGCCACCTCCATTTGAGAGAAAATGCTAATAATATAATATCTGCAATCCCCCTTAGAAGGCGGTGAATATATTCTGTATGTTGCTGCTGGAGAGAAGCAGATTATGTATTAAATTTGCCGCGGCCATTGGGGAGAAAATGACGGTGTATTGACTCGACCCACCTCCGCTCAGGAGAATGCGGCGGGCCGGGACCCGCGTATGATGCGGCTGGAGTACCGCCTCGGAAGGAAGATTCTTCCAATGATACAAATCGGAGCAGGCAACATAATTGCGTACGTGCACTGGTGGCTGGTGTGCGCGCGTGATGATCGGCTGATGGGGTTTGTATTCGACTCCACGTGAGTCACACGTTTTGCAGATGTTCGTATTGGGGGGTGAGATCTTGAAAAAACCTAATCTAGGCGCGTGCGGTCGATTTGGGTGACGGATAATTACATTTCGTCATCTTTGGAATTTCTTGGTGTCTCCTGTGGGGAGTACATAATAGTATTTATTGCCATAAGATAGGAGCCATGGGATAGCCATAGGACTGCCACAGGATATGCCATTAGGCCATATCCTAACATGGGAAAGGAATCCACAACCCTTCACCAAAAAGACCTGCATAATGGGAACTGCATGTGAGCAGCTTGGAATTGTTCAATTTCGTTGAACCTGGAAGCCTGAAAATGTTTGCACATTCGTTTGAAGCCTAGCATTTTGCGTCGTGATTCCATAAATCACCACTATGCCTGCTGTCTGGTAGTTAGTTCATCATTTCATAAATCACCACTATGCCTGCTGTCTGGTAGTTAGTTCATCATTCCATAAATCACCACTATGCCTGCTGTCTGGTAGTTAGCTCATCATTCCATAAATCACCACTATGCCTGCTGTCTGGTAGTTAGCTCATCATTCCATGAATCACCACTATGCCTGCTGTCTGGTAGTTAGCTCATCATTCGCCATTCAACATGATAATAAGGATTCCATTCAGAATACGGTGTAATTCCGATTTTCTGAAAAGGTAGCTAAATTTTATATTATAATCAAATGCTTGTCTCGACGCCTAAAATCGAGAAATTGGACAGTGTTCCCCGGTTCCCGCTGTTCCCTAGGTCCCGTTGTTCCCCAGGTCCCGGCTGTTCCCCAGGTCCCGTTGTTCCCCAGGTCCCGGCTGTTCCCCAGGTGCCGTTGTTCCCCAGGTCCCGGCTGTTCCCCAGGTGCCGTTGTTCCCCAGGTCTCGGCTGTTCCCCAGGTCCCGGCTGTTCCCCAGGTCCCGGCTGTTCCCTAGGTCCCGTTGTTCCCCAGGTCCCGGCTGTTCCCCAGGTCCCGGTTGTTCCCCAGGTCCCGGCTGTTCCCCAGGTCCCGGTTGTTCCCCAGGTCCCGGTTGTTCCCCAGGTCCCGGTTGTTTTCCAGGTCCCGGCTGTTCCTCAGATCCCGGCTGTTCCCTAGGTCCCGGTTGTTCCCTAGGTCCCGGCTGTTCCCCAGGTCCCGGCTGTTCCCCAGGTCCCGGATGTTCCCCAGGTCCCGGAAGTTCCCCAGGTCCCGGCTGTTCCCCAGGTCCCGGCTGTTCCCCAGGTCCCGGCTGTTCGACGGCATCATCCTGGCCCTGGTCGTGTGCAACTCGCTGACACTCGGTATTCAGGCCGAGTTCAGGACCAACACCGCCAACGGCACCATCGTCTACGCCAGCGAGAAATTCGAGACAGCCAACGCGTAGGTGGTCCGTCACGCGCCGCAAACCTCCGACTGCAGGCAGAGGCGGATACAGGGATTATCATGGGCTGTCTGCTGGGGCACAAATTCCTCGGCTGAAAAAAAAACTATTGAGCGGAGGAGTCTGCACTCGAGTTTCCCTGTAGGTATGTACCTCTTTTGCCGATCAGAAAGACGCCACCTTTCCATAGGGAGGTGGGCACATGCACTCAGAGCCCCCTCCACTGTATTCGTCACTGGCTTGAAAATCGCGTGGTAATATGGACCACGGACCCTCCCAATTCCTCGGTGCACACATCTCCGACACCCACGTTTGCTGAGTTGGATTGCTGCAAGTCGGTCCAATCTGTCCCAAACTTCCGAAATGTACCAATGCGCAAACAAACCACGACATGCATGTGCGCAAGGACGATCAAAGCCGTCTGGTCGCAAGCCAACCAGGAGCGCATCCAGCACATTCAGTGACGATGCTACTTCACAGGCCAAACGCTAATCGCCTTCAGAAAATTGACAGAGCAGACACAACGGCTAGTGAAGCCGTCGCCCCGCTAGCTTTTCGGTTCTTCTTACTGGTGACTGCCGCCTCTATTGCACCTGTTGCCCCTGTTGTGGTAGACGTTGACACGCAACTGCCCGAGTTGTGAGTTACTAAGCTGTTCGGCTTGAGTCTGCATCGTCAACCACATCCACGTATCTGACTACTTCGCTCCACGCCCTATCCTTATTAACATGAACTGCGCCACTGACTTTGGATCGAGATGGACATGTCGTGTTGGAGTTTATTCTTTCTATGCAGCGCCCATATGCCTAATGTTAAGCTTCACCACATCAGTCTAGTCACTCTTCTCTCTACACTATTTTATCCACCGCATTCACCTGACAGTCTCAAAATGACGAGAGCGAGCAGAACAAACTTTAATGTACGAACAATGTAAGGCAGTGGCGTAGCAAGAATTATCCTTGAGGGGCTCGACCTAAAAACATGCCGTGAAACAGAGAACACTTTCGGCGCACTTCGCCACAGAAAAAAGGTTTTGAGTGGTGAAAAGCTCAAAATTCCTTGCTTCATCTTGTGCATTTGTTGTTGCCTAGTGGGGGGGGGGCGAGGCCTCGGGCCCCCTTAGCTGCGCCTCTGGTGTAAGGCGTCGTCAGGCACGCTGGACGAGTGAGTGCAGGAAGCTGGCTATGGGATTCCAGTAACGGAGTGTGGAATGTGGGGTGTATATATGTGCCAATCTCACAGGATGTCGACCTGTCCTCCGTTCCCTGTTGAAAATCGCCCGACACCAGCTCTTGTCCTCTACTGTAGTAATGGCACACCTCCACCCTAGCCGCACCCAGGGCTCTCGTGCTGCAGGTACACAATCAGCCACGATGCTGTTGTCCGCAGGGAGATAGTGAACCAACCTCACGAGCTCCTGTCGTGGTAGCTCATGGGGACAAACACCAGGTTGCCTTCACAAGTGGCGCACTATGCTATAAGCCGTGGGTAGGACTGCCACAACAACCCTTTCTTAGATGACCAACGTTAAAAGTATTTTACAGGAAGCATTGTGGTAAAATTAAAAGAGAAAGTCCAATTGTCAGTGGGAATTATGACTTCCAGCTGTGCCATGGAATCTTGCTAAATATCGCAGTGCCGAAGAATTTCTACCCCTCGCACTTCTTACTGGGGAGGGCGTCAATTTGAACCCCTCGCCTAGCTAACTTTTGTTCCAAGTAAGACTGAAATGCGACACACGGCATAGTGTAGCTGTATACTTGAATGTCCAGTTACTTGAGACGTTCTCGCCTATCTCTTTCGGTTGATCTTCCAGATCATGTCAAGCAGGTGGATGTCTGGGTGCAGTCAGTAACCCGCTTTGCAGTAGTTTTCGGGTTCTGATCATACAACACATACGATTTCGTGCTTCAATACCGATGATATGAAATCCGAAAACTGCAATGGTTACCATCACTGGTCCCGTCAAGGTCAAATAACTGGAAACATGTGATGAACTTTCTTGAAGGTGATAGTTTTCGAACTAGATGATTCTCGTGAAAAGGTAATCAGTACTACCAATGCAACACCATGTGCATTCTATTCCATTTGAAAATTTTCGTTACTTAAATGTCCAATTGTATTATATTTTTGGAACTTTTCCCCATAAAAATATTCCGCAATTTTCTAATCGACTTTAAGGATCCTAATCACACCAGAAGTGAACTCCATAATTTTGAGTTGAACTCCAATGAACTCCGATGAACCCCATAATTTTTTATTGAGACCAAAATTTTCTCACAGGATAGTATTTGGCTCCGAATACGGCTGTGCAAATCTCATCCCGATTTGACCAACGATTTTTAGCCATAGCCTCCGGAATTGTTTTTAGGTCAAATAACATGGGTTGGTTTGACAATGGATATCTCATCAATAAGAAGCGGAAAGGGCGTCAAATTAGATATATTTCAGAAGAAAAAGGACCAACTGAAACATTCCCGAAATAAAATATCCGTATTTTCTACATTTGACCTCATGGCCTCATAACCCCGTAACCTCGTGACCTTCCGTGAGCCCATCGAAAGTGACAAATTTGACGGCGGAAATAAAAGTGGGCATGATTTCGCTGCGCACACAAAAAGTGTAAACAATTCGTGCTTCTTATGAATATTCGATATGGCCGTCCGCTCTTCACGACTCTGCGATTTTGCGTTGTCTGGTAGGGCAGATTTCGTGCATGTTTTCTTCCATTGGAACGCCACATGAGGTAGAACAATGACATACAGACATATGATCGGAAAATATTTTTTTTCTAAAAAACATTCCGAAATTTTAGTGTAGTTCTGGTAGTTTACCTTAAAAACAATCAGGAATTTCAAGATCACCAATTACCGACCGGTAACACATGGGTATATTTAAGGGTAGCGACGCAATTGTACTTCGAAACAACTGACATGTACTGAATAACATCAAACATGGAAACAACGCAACCCGACCCTATTAAATCAGGTTCTGTTACCTACATATTATATTTGGCGCGATACCTAGGTACCCATGTATAACAAACATGAGGATCACTTTGTGTGACACAACACACAACGTTACAAGCAGGTTTATCATTTTGTGTAAAAGAAAAGGCATTGCGTCTCTGTGAACTACTGATGACTATGTGATTAGGACAAATAAAAGTGTTTGTTGTTTGTGGTGTGGTGTTTGTCTCGTGCATGTCTTCCCTCCCACCCCATCCGTACTTCGTACATATATCCGTACTCCCCATCCGTGCATAGCTCTATACTCTCCACCCTGAGCAAACGATAACAGGCTTGGCAGAGCCGGAGCAGTGCACGAATCAGTTTTCGCAAACGCCTGCTGGAAAGATGATGTGGTGAATATTTTCTGACGTACATAAGCGTTACAAGCAATTGTGATAGTCATTGTGTCGATTTTTATCGTCGCCATACAAAGCGAATAACAAAAAAAAATGTTGCTGAAGTATCGGTAAACCCCGTTGAAAACGTGAGCATCCTCACATTACCAGAAGTGTGGCTTCGTGTGAGAAATTTCCAACCTGAAATTTTTCCAAACCATTTTCAATATCTCCGACTTTTTAAGATATTTCTTTACAATCAGCGTCAAAAATGAAAAGAATAAAAAGGTTACACTGAAGGGAAACTTGATGCAAACGCAATTCAGAACTCTGGCTGGTTAGAAGACCGAAGCATGCCAAAATATACAAATATGTAAAATTCATTTTGCGGAAATGTTTGAACTCAAAATTGACTTTCCGTGAAAGGAAATATGCTCCGTTGGCTGCGGGCTATCTGTACCTGTTGTGAAGTCCCTGAAATATGAGATATTCAAAGCTGTACACATTTATGAATGCACACGCAACACATGCACATGCAACAAATTTAACTAGTTAAAAATACTTTTACAGAAAGAAAAAAAATGAACGCCGTTTGTAACGATTTAGTTATCAAAGCCAAATGGACGCCGTTTGATCTGCTTTCATTTTCCTAATATATGTACCATTGTGAGTACAGTGTCCCATGCGGAATGTCCACATGCGCAGTGTCCCAAGAACGTGAATAATGAAGTCACATGAAGGTTGTGAAGATGATGTTTCCGGGCACAGCCTACGTGCATTGTGACAGCAAAGGGTGGCTTGCAATATGTGTTCGACTGTACGTCCATACAAATGATGCTCTGCAGGTGGAAATAAAGCATAATTATACTTCACGTTGTGATGTTAGCATGGTCGGATATAGTCAGACTGCATCGTTGTCATGTTTGATGGCATTCAATACGTGTTGTAAGTAACCACGAGATATTCTGAAGGAAAATTACGCCGTTACACGGAAATAAGCTACGACACTATGGTGATCATAAAGTGTTCAACCCTTGTTAAGGAAGCTACAAGAGCTGCATTGGAGAACTAGAAATGTGTTAGCTGGAAAAAACAAGTTCTAATCATCCGATGTTTATTTCGCTGTTCTATCCCATCGTTGTTCGATTGTGCACTGCTTAATGCAGTGAAGTAATATGAAATAATGTGCAATATGCAAGGTGTTGCGGACGCCGTGCTCAACCGCTCATAGTGGACTGTATATGTGGTTGGCGCCCTGCAGCATTGGGTAGAATGGCCAAGAGGCTTAAAGAGAATGGTATAGAAGAGAGCGCGAGGGAGAAATAAGCGGGAATACCATGTGAAAGGAATTTATTGGAATAACAATAGGAAAAGGAACAAATAATTGCAATGTGAGAGGTCGGAAAGATGTGTGATGGGAGAATATAAAGAAATAATCGACGTAACCTAAATAAAGATGGACGTAATAGAGGTTCTAGGTTAGAGCTCCCCAATTCAAGGGAGACAAAGGAACTCTCCAATTCAAGAGAGCAGTGGCCAAATCAAGAACACTCCAATTCAAGAGTGAAGGAACCCTCCAATTCAAGAGAGCTAGGACCTAGATAAGAGCACTCCAATTCAAGAGTGAAGGAACCCTCCAATTCAAGAGAGCTAGGACCTAGATAAGAGCACTCCAATTCAAGAGTGAAGGAACCCTCCAATTCAAGAGAGCAGTGGCATTAGGAAAGGAAGGAGTACGAAAAACGTGGAAAGAAAGCAGGAAAACCAAAGTCAGGCACGGTGCCCCAGCCGTGACAAGCAGTGCTGCGTGTGGTTCCTCAATTCACTTCACTGATCCCTCACTGTTCCACTGATCACTTCACCACTCGCTCAAAGTACTCATTTCTGTATTGGCGACGGCGAGACGGCAGAGGTAGCAGTGAACCTGACTAAGACGACAGAAGAAGAGAGCGAGAGGGTGTAGACGCGCCGCTTATATACGAAGGAAAGGGCCAGCTCAGACAAAGAGAGAACGGGGTCACGAGTCGCAAAAACACCTCGCACCTGCGCCGCGGCCGGCGTTCCGCAAATACGCAGGGCAAATATGGGCGACGCGACGAGGACGCCCCACCGGTCGAACAAAACACGTCTCGCTAGACATGCGGTGTCTAGCCGGACGTCGCGGCTGCCCGCCAACGGCAGACCACCGCGCGACATGCAGTGTCTGTCGGCAACATCACTCCCCCCTGTGTTCGACTGCACACGACGAACACACACAGCGGCCGACAGAACTACTCCGCAGTGACATAATCGCTCACTCTGGGCTGGGTGCGGAACGGCCATCAAATTCTCATTACCGCTGGTCGGATGGCTGTTCCTAACCCGATAGCACACATTCCAGCACCTGAATCGGCCCAACGTCGAGGGCGGACAAAGCCACCACACGCACACAAGGAGGTGAAGGCACGTTGCCTCCCCTCACGCGGGACGGCAATCACATTCTCATTACCGCCCGTCATTCGTAACTCTATGACACATTCCAGCACCTGATTCGCCCAACGTCGAGGACGGACAAAGCCAACACACGCACACAGGGAGGCGGAGGCACGTTTTCCTCCCCTCACCCGGCCGGAGTACATATGAACGACGGGTGGTGCCGGCCGCGCGAAATGAGGGGTCGGGAAGCGTTCGAGCTGACAGCCGGACACCCAATCAGTAAGTCACGAGATCTCAGGACGATACCATGTGCGCTGCATACTGTGTTCCCCTTGGTGAAGACGGGGCTGCCGAACCGGAGTTTTCCTGGCTCGGCTTATGCGACGAGTCCGGCCGACTCCTTTGTGTGCCGGAGCAAATTCTCGGGGTCCGGCTTGACGAGAACGGCCAGGAATTTCGCCGCTCCGTCACCCGTGCCGTGCGCCGCCTACAGCAGCAACATCACCCAGATCGCCAGCACGGTTGTCCACACCTATCTCGGTGAGTACCGACTGCTTCCATTTAATGCGGCCGGTTACGCATACAATCTGATCGGCGCGGATGCGCCATTCGCATTTGGTTCATGTCCATTGATACGCGCACAACACGGATGGTCGTTAATTAACTTATGTCCACTCCTTGCAGTCTGATCAATATTTCCGCCGACTGGCTTCTCAACTACCGGGAGGCCTATCAGCTGTGGGCGGCCAGCGAGGGCGGTGCTGCCCAGCTAGCCCGCGCCACGCTGTCCGCACCCGCACAGCTGCGCACCCCGCTCACCGCGGCTGACGAGCGGCGTGTCCGCGTTGAATTGGGCGCCGCTGCCGGCCGCGAGGCTGCCCTGCAGACGCGGCTGGAGGCGATGGAAACCATCACAAGACAGCTGGAAGAGGCGGCTGTCGACGCCGCCGCCTCCAGACGTCGCCTTCAAGAAGGTTGCGCGGCGGCGAGGCAGACGGCAGCTGCTATGGAGCATGCGGCCGCCCAGGCGCGTCAGGCCGAAGCCCGAGCACAAGGAGGCGGCTGCCAGAGCGGGCGAGGCGGCGGTACTGGCGCAGCAGGAGGCAGCGTCATTGCGGCAGCAGCTGGCCTCCATGCTGCTAAGCCGGCACGCCGAGCGGCGCACACTGAACGCCGTGGCGCTCAGCGCGCAGTCGGCCGAGATGGCAGCTGCTGAGGCCTCCGCCAACTCGAAGCTGCGCATTGAGCTATTGAAGCCGCCAAGTCTGCGGGCCCACCTGCAGGCGACCGCAGTCGGTCAGACTGGCCCCCATGTCCGCCGTACTGCTCGCCAGCTGCTTGAGACGCTGTTTTGAACGTGTCTTGCCTCACTGCCTGTATTTCGGTGCTTCCAATACATTTACCATCCGTTGACCATTCACGTAGTTTTGATGCCGGCTTCGACACAGGCAGTGGGTACTGCGGTCTATCGCTTGGAGGCTGGTGAATCGCGTTTGACTTAATTGCAATCCTCCTCCAGAAAGCATATCTTGGTAGCCGGCCGCGTGAACAGCTTCCCACCAGCTGTGCGCAGCTCGGCCGAACGCACTCTGCCGTCCGCGGCCGGAAACACGCGAGTGATGCGCGCCAGCGGCCACGATCCCCGGGACAGGTTGGATTCGGCCATCAACACTAGGTCCCCAGCTCGCAGGCTTCTCTTTTCCTGGCGCCACTTGCTGCGCTGAATGAGAGTCGGAACGTACTCCCTTGTCCACCTTTTCCAGACGTGTTCCGTGACAGCCTGCGCTTGTTTCCACCGGCGTCGGCTGCAGAGATCTTTGTCTCTCACAAGTCCTGGGGCAAGGTGCGGAGAGGCGTGGCCCAGAAGGAAGTGGTTTGGGGTTAGGGCTTCTGGGTCCGTGGGCTCCGAGCTGACGTGGGTCAGAGGTCTGCCGTTGGTCATATGTTCAACTTCCGCGAACACCGTCAGTAACACTTCGTCTGTCAGTGTCTGCCGACCCACTACGACCCGTAGGGAGTTTTTTACAGATCGGATCTTTCTCTCCCACACTCCGCCCATGTGGCTGGCGGCGGGAGGGTTGAAGTGCCAGTCAATCTCAAAGGCGCCGAGCTTCTCTGCGATCTCCTTCTCCATGGCTTGTAGCTCGGCTCTCAGCTCGCGACAGCTCCCCACGAAGTTGGTGCCATTGTCCGAAAAAATGATCGATGCCCTTCCCGACGAGCGAAGAACCGCCTTAGCGCCATTATGCAGCTGTCGGTATCCAGACTGTGGACTACCTCCAAGTGGATTGCCCTCGTTGCCATACATGTGGCCAGCAGCCCGTACCTCTTCTCAGTCTTTCTGAATCGTTTGACGTGCAGTGGTCCAAATATGTCAATGCCCGTGCTGCTGAAGGGCCGCCTGGTATCAAACCTTTCCGTCGGCAGGCTGGCCATTTTTGGCGGCCTCGGGAGTGCTCGGAGCCGTCGACAGAGAGGGCAGCCCTGCAGCAGCTGTTTCACGGTTGTCCTGCCCTTCACTACCCAGTACTTCTGACGTACCTCGTTGAGCGTGTACTCCACGCCGGCATGTCCGCATTTGGCATGCTGCTGCATTATAATCAGGCGCGTGACCTCTCCACGGTGAGGAAGTATGACTGGGTGTCGGGCATCTTCTGGTAATGGCGCGTTCCCGATCCTTCCGCCGACTCTCAGCAGGCCCTGGTCGTCCATGTATGGCGATAGCGATAGCAGGCCACTCCTTGTCGATAGGTCTCGCTTTAGAGTGAGACTACGCGTTTCCTCCGGGTACCTGCTGGCCTGCGTCTGCTTCATGATCCAAACTTCAGCCTCCTTCAACTCGTTGGACGTTAGCAGGCCGCTGAGGCGCGATGCCCTCCTTGGTGAGAGAGCCGCGACGTTGTGAGCAAAACGTCTCACCCAGGCCACCACGCGGCGATACCTCAACCATGATGAGAATTTCCCGGGGTCGGGGGCGAGCTGGTTAGCGCTGCTTAGCGAGCTGGTCAGGATATTTGGTTTTACCCCTTCCAGGTCACACGTCAGTGGCGGCGCCGTTACCTGTGCCGGCCAGTCCTCCTGGTTGCGGCAGAGGAACGGCGGGCCGCTCAGCCATCTATTTTGACACGTGAGTTCAGAGGCGGCCAGACCTCGTGAGCAGTCGTCGGCTGGATTTAACTTCCCTGGAACATGCCGCCATTGGCCGCCGACAGTCAGTTCCTTCACTTCCGCTACACGGTTGGCTACGAAAGCATTGAATCTGCGAGACTCGTTGGCTAGGTACTGTAGTACTACGTAGCTGTCCGACCAGTAGAACGTCGTGACGGGCTTCTTCTCCAGTTCCCTCATTGTTGCATCCGCGAGACGCGCCCCCAGTAGGGCAGCTTGCAGCTCAAGTCGAACTATCGACAGCTGCTTCAGAGGAGCCACCCGATTCTTGGAGATGAGGAACCTGCAGTGATGGTGGTCGTCGTGAGTCGTTGATCTCATATACACCACAGCTCCAAAGGCAGCCTCAGATGCATCGCAAAATACATGCAGCTGCCTAGACTTGATACCCACTCCTGGCACCACACACCGTGGAACGCTGACGTGCGTAAGGTTGTTCGACTCGCTCAGCCAGTCCAGCCATAATGTCAGTTCTGGTTCCGGCAGCGGTTCGTCCCAAGTCAGCTGTCTGGACCACAAGCGCTGCATCATGACTCTGGCCTGCACGGTGAATGGAGCTGCTATTCCTAGCGGATCAAAAACAGAGGCTGCTCGACTTAGGACTCCACGTTTTGTCAGCGGCTCATTTGCTTGGCGCAAGCGGAACCCAAGTGTGTCTTCGCTTTCGTCCCAGACGACCCCGAGCGCTTTCTCTCCAGCAGCTGGCGACGCGCCCAAGCACAGAGCATTGTCCGGGTTCGCCCTGTCACTGGTCAGTGTCCCCTTTAGCGCTTCACTCTTGTTGCTCCGCCACTTGGTCAGTTGGAATCCTCCTTCCGCGAGAGATCTGGTGGCTTCTTGCTTCAGCTCCTTTGCGGAGGCTTCATCTATTTCCGACTGCAGAAAATCATCCATATAAAAACTCCTTTGAACCTGTTCGGGTTCCCTATAGCCTGTCACCGCGTCCTTTCGCCAATGCTCCTGCAATGTTCTCCTGAGGACGTAATTGGCGATGGCTGGCGATGACCGGGCGCCGAAGATGGTGACCTGCATCTGGTACACGTCTGGACGCCTGCCACTATCCATATCTCTCCACAGAAAGCTGATGGCTGGCTGGTCTTCTTCAGTGATCCTGATTTGATGGTACATCTGCTTGATGTCCGCAGCAACAGCGACGGGGCCTTCCCGGAAGCGCAAAAGGACACCGGGCAGGCTCTGCAGCAGGTCTGGACCAGTCAGCAGCTTCTCGTTGAGGGAGACCCCTCGGTACACTGCAGCGGCGTCGAAGACGATCCGGACCTTGTCCGGTTTGTTAGGGCTTGTGACGGCATGATGTGGCAGGAGCCAACGGCGGTCGTTCGGGGCTTCTGCTTCTTGAGGTGTCAGCTTCCGGGCGTGACCGTCAGTGACGTATGCTTCGATCGTGGCTTGGTATTTCTCAGCTACATCCGGTTGTTTTCTGAGCTTTCTTTCAGTGGCTTGCAGCCGCTGAATGGCCTGAGGTTTGTTGTTCGGAAAGGTTGGGTTGTCTTCTTTCCACAGCAGGCCCGTCGTGTAACGTCCTTCGATCTTCTCAGTGTTCTTGTCGAGTAGGGTCAGCGCCCTGTTGTCGTCTGTCGATCGTGGTGTCGGTTCCCGATACTTCGTCCCGAAGGCCTCCGTGGACCACCACTCGTTGACAATGGCTGACAAATCTTCATCTTCCTCTGGCTGTTGTCGTCGCACGAACATGACGTGACGCATGCTGCTGGGCACCAGAGCCGACAATGATCCGGTCAGAGTCCAGCCAAAGTCGGTCCTCACGGCAACCGGCTGGTTCGGGCGACCCACACGCACCTCCTTCTGAAGCACCCCTTCGATGACGTTCGCCCCGAGCAGCAGCTTTACTTGACCGCCGCTGTACTGCGGGAGATCGAGACCGCAGAGATGCTTACATCCCTGGAGCTGGCTCTTCGTCACTTTGGTGGTATTCACATTCAGTGATGGCACCGACCAAGCTTCGGGAACATTGATGTGCCCCTTCCTCGCGTCAGCACCGAGGGCGCTGATCGTCAGGTGAACCCGCTCAGATGATCGCTGTGCGCCGCTACCTTCTACATTCTGTATGCAGAGCTGGCGACGCTGACCAGTGACTCCCAGCTCCTGCAGGACATCTTCGCTGCACAGCGACGTCTGCGCCCCGGCGTCCAGGAGAGCCAGCACGTCCTTTGATCCGTCGTCTCCATGGACACGGACTTGGACGATCTGTAGAAGAGTATCCGTCTCGTTGCTAAGAGAGGCTGCTATGAATGGTTCATGTCCTGACTCTTCTCTTTGTAGCTCGTGCTGGTTGGCTTTGGGCTGCCTGGGGCCTCCGTGGAGCAGTGGGTGGTGAGTGAACTTGCAGCCTTCTATCCCGCACCGCCGGGCTGACTTGCATCTTCTGCTCCAGTGACCCTTCCTGAGACATGAAAAGCAAAGGCCCTCGGCGTACACTGTTTCCCTCCTTGCGTCCAGTGTTTTGGACTTGAACGTCGGACAGTCAGCCATTTTGTGTTTGTCCTTGCAAACCACACAAACGGGTGGCGTTCTTGTTTCAGCTTCTTCAGCTGCGTACGTCGCAACAGTTACGAGTGCCGACTTTCGCGCCGCACCATCCCTGGGCGTGTGAGCTGCCCGTTTCCGGTCCGACGCTTCCGTTTGGACAGCGGAGAAGCTGAGAATGCTCACCTGAACCCTGAGCCATTCACTGAGCGTCTCCAGCGAAGGCCGCTCGGGCCGTAAGCGGAAGACTTCACGACCCCATTCGCGAGACAGCTCGTTCGGCAGCTTCTCCACCACTCTTCGCAAATTCTCGCTGCTGGAAAGGTCACTCGCATAGCCCAAGTTGCGCAGTACCGTCACTGTGTTGTGAACGACAGCGTAGAATTTCTCCATGGACGGCAGATCAGTGAGTGCAGGTGGAGTCGTGGTGAAGACGCTCCTCAAGTGCGCCTGAATGATGTCCTCATCTCGCCCGAACCGCTCTTGTAATGTCCTCAAGGCTTCCTGGTAAAGGCCACCATTGAAGAGCATGCCGTCTATTGCCTGAGCGGCCGGCCCATCCACCGCGTTTTGCAGATGGGCCATCCGCTCGGAGTCCGTCAGCGATGGCTGATCGTGCACGAGGGCCTTGAACAAGCCGATCCAGCGCGGCCACTCTTGCGCTCTTCCTCTGAACGTGGGTAGGCTCAGGCGCGGTATGCTCTTCACAAATGCCGATGGTCCTTGATATCCGTCAGTGCGCTCCGGGCATAATCCCTTCACCCAGCTGGCCGGATCATACCTGACCTGCTGCAGTGGCTCGGCCTCGTTAGATACGACAGGAATGACGTCCAGCGGGCGCACTTGGTGACACGGCTCACCAACGTCCCGCGGCTGCTCACGTTCCTTGATCGGTCGTTCCTCGTGGATCAGAGTGGCAGCCATGGCTTCTTTAATGGCTTCCTCCTCGAAGTCATTCCTTCGGTCCCACTCGAAGTCCGTTTCCGCTGCCCTACACAAACGCGCTTTCAGATGGGCGTGCTCTAGTTCTTCTTCGATGTTTTTCACCTCTAGAAGTTCCTCTCGTCTCTTCTGCTGCTCTTTCTGCTTCTTGCGCGCTCCTTCCTGCTCCTTACGCGCTTCTTCCTGAGCCTCTTCCTGCTTTTCTTGCTTTTCTAGCTCATCTCTGACCTCTCTTTCCCTTTTCTGTTTTGCTTTCAGGTGCTTAACCTCGAGAGCCTTTAGTTCTGCCGCGATCTCTGCTTCCTTCGAGGCCACCGAGGCCCTCGAACGTTGCGAGACGCGAGACACACTCGTCTTGCTTTCCTCACGGCGTGCAGTGGGTGACTGCCGCCTTTCTCCCGGATGTGACCCAGTGCCCCATGCCGGCTGCTGAATAGTCGCATGTCTAATCTTGGTAACCATGCCAGAGTGACGAGCTGTTAGTCTGGAGGCATATTCTTCTGCTTCCTTCAATTCATCCACGTCATCCAGCTTGTCAACATATGCGTCATTGGCTTCCATAAAGCCGTCCAGTGCCACGTTAAGATACTCCAGACGCTTCCTCAGCTCGTCGCCGTCTGCCTCTTGAGATATTTGTGTCTCTGCCGTATTGCACGCGCGCGTAAATGTAGCAGCCTTACGTCCACGATGCAGCTTCAGGGATTTCAATTCGCTGGCCACCTCTCTCCCTGTCCTTTCAGCAGCGTCGGCATCTTGTGGCACCGTCTTCCCGTTGCCGGCAGAACTCGCCGCATCATCTCCCCCCGGAGCCTCCATCTCGCCCACTGTCTTCAGCTCCCAAACCAGCAACTCAACACAAGCTCAAGAAGCTGTTGACAGTTTTTTATGCAGTGCAACGATCCACTGGACGTCTTCTGCCTTCAGAGTGCTCCCTCTCACTTGACGCTGGGCTGATCCGGCCCGGAGGACCAAAATGTTGCGGACGCCGTGCTCAACCGCTCATAGTGGACTGTATATGTGGTTGGCGCCCTGCAGCATTGGGTAGAATGGCCAAGAGGCCTAAAGAGAATGGTATAGAAGAGAGCGCGAGGGAGAAATAAGCGGGAATACCATGTGAAAGGAATTTATTGGAATAACAATAGGAAAAGGAACAAATAATTGCAATGTGAGAGGTCGGAAAGATGTGTGATGGGAGAATATAAAGAAATAATCGACGTAACCTAAATAAAGATGGACGTAATAGAGGTTCTAGGTTAGAGCTCCCCAATTCAAGGGAGACAAAGGAACTCTCCAATTCAAGAGAGCAGTGGCCAAATCAAGAACACTCCAATTCAAGAGTGAAGGAACCCTCCAATTCAAGAGAGCTAGGACCTAGATAAGAGCATTCCAATTCAAGAGTGAAGGAACCCTCCAATTCAAGAGAGCTAGGACCTAGATAAGAGCACTCCAATTCAAGAGTGAAGGAACCCTCCAATTCAAGAGAGCAGTGGCATTAGGAAAGGAAGGAGTACGAAAAACGTGGAAAGAAAGCAGGAAAACCAAAGTCAGGCACGGTGCCCCAGCCGTGACAAGCAGTGCTGCGTGTGGTTCCTCAATTCACTTCACTGATCCCTCACTGTTCCACTGATCACTTCACCACTCGCTCAAAGTACTCATTTCTGTATTGGCGACGGCGAGACGGCAGAGGTAGCAGTGAACCTGACTAAGACGACAGAAGAAGAGAGCGAGAGGGTGTAGACGCGCCGCTTATATACGAAGGAAAGGGCCAGCTCAGACAAAGAGAGAACGGGGTCACGAGTCGCAAAAACACCTCGCACCTGCGCCGCGGCCGGCGTTCCGCAAATACGCAGGGCAAATATGGGCGACGCGACGAGGACGCCCCACCGGTCGAACAAAACACGTCTCGCTAGACATGCGGTGTCTAGCCGGACGTCGCGGCTGCCCGCCAACGGCAGACCACCGCGCGACATGCAGTGTCTGTCGGCAACACAAGGAGTGCCCAAAACGTGAACCATGAAACTACAGGAGGCTTGTGAAAATATTCATGTTGTCCGGGACATGCTGTGTATACCGTGACAAAAACGCCTGTGTTTGCATTACGATAGAGATTCGACTGTCCGTCCATGCAAATGGTGTCTACAGGTAGAATGAAGGCATAAATGTACTTCTTGTTGTGAGGTCAGCATGACCAGATGCTTCGAATACCAGACCATCAGATGCTCCGAAGTAAAATTACCTCGTCACACGTAGATAAGCCTGTGGATGACCTATGGGACCTTTTGACCGGCGGTGGCAGTCCGCTGTGTCCAAGGTGCCATGCTGCACTGTCAGTGTGGCACGTACTGATTGCCTGCAGCCGAGTTACCCATGAGCGAAGGCGTTACTTTGGACGTACCACTCTCTCCCTTAGGGAAGTATTATGGGACGAGTTGTCAATTGTTCAATCGGGACGGCTCTTCCGCTTTATACCAGAACTCAAGTTTTCTGTGATTTATATCGTTAACTCGATTTTACACCCGACAAAATGAGGATCGTAGCACGGTATGATGTCACAAGTACATCGACCCATTCGCATGCAGTTGTCTCATTGCCTGACCTTTGTGCATATGCCATTGTTTGACTGATGATGATATGGCGCTGCATGATCGATGTAGTCGATGTGCCCATAAACTCCAATACCTAACCTATCGGTAATGGGTGACCTTCAGCTTTGTGAAGTTTATTAAGGAAAACTATTTGACTTACATTAATAGGTTTTACATAACTGTTTTTGTTGAGCAAATGTTCTTATACCACCCCTTTCTATTTCATTGTTTAATCTCCCGTAGTTTTCCAATAGGAGACAACTTACTCGAAATCTACCCGTTCCGAAAATCGGAAAATCACAGAAACCATGGAGAACGGACGTCTGTATGGGATACTTAAAAGCAAAACGCATTTTTTATGGCAGCCAAATCATGCCCGTTTGTATTTCTGCCATCAAACTTATCAATTTTGATGGGCTAGAGGGCACAGAAGGGCACGAGGTCACGAGGTCACGAGGTTACGAGGTCTCGAGGTCAAACGTGAGAAATGTTGACATTTTATCACGGATAAGTTTCCTTTAATCATTTTTTCTCAAAGATGCATAATATAACACTTTCTCTTCATTATCGATGAGATACCTATCGCCTAATAGACCCTTGTTGTGTGACCTCAAAATAGTGCCGTAGGCTGTAACTTCGAAACTGTTAGTCGGATCGGGGTAAAACGTGCTTCAGGCGTGTTCAGAGCACAAGGCTGCCCTGTACACCAATTTTGGTCCAAATACAAATTTAGTGGGTGTAAAATTTGAAAATGTTTGGTCGATATGTCGTGGAACCCACCACCTGAAGCCGCATTGAGACGAGAACCCACCACCTGAAGCCGCATTGAGACGAGAACCCACCACCTGAAGCCGCATTGAGACGAGAACCCACCACCTGAAGCCGCATTGAGACGAGAACCCACCACCTGAAGCCGCATTGAGACGAGATCGTGGAACCCACCACCTGAAGCCGCATTGAGACGAGATCGTTCCCTGACCTTGACCTGTCCTATCTCCGATATCTTAGAAGCATAAAACGCGTTTTTTGACACAATGTACGACAATCAAGTAAGGTAAGGTGTGACAAATGTCAAAGCTATAGGGTGCACGATTCATGAGCTACCCAGAAAGTTATTAGAAGCTGAACTATCAGGGCCTAAACACTAACCCGCTAAACTATCAGGGCCTAAAAACTCACCCGCTAAACTATCAGGGCCTAAACACTCAGCCGCTCGCAGTGCAAGGATTTACACTCACCCAGCAGGAAATCCTCCCTCCACTAACCACCACTAACCACCACTAATCTCCCTCCACTAACGCGCTGTGGGTTTTTCTGCGATAGCGTGAAAAATGGCACACGGTAGCACGTTCATAATTAGTGCACCTTTTACTACATCAATTTCGCATGCTTAGAAACCAAAATTGGAGTGTGATCATTGTCATTGATACATGTCACTACCTACAGCAGGCCATTTAAGGTCACCTCCAAAAATAATTAGGCAGACATCACACCTTATCGAATACATATATTGTATGCATGTAACTGCCGGATATTGCTGATCTCAACCGAACTAACAGAACTTCTGTCACCGTTTTTTTTCTCTCTCGGATTTCTGCCTGGCGTCATTCTTCACCATTGTCAGCCGTTTAGGCTTAAAATGGCAAAGTTCGGCTAAACCGTGCAATGTTTAAGGTACGATGTTGTTCATTAACACAAACATTCCTCGATGGCATCTATATATCCCAGAAGTTGTGTTCTCAAAACTTAAGAACTCAATATTTTTCAAAGCTTAGACAAATTTGAAGTGGCGAAAATTTGGGAAACAACGGTTTGGAAATTTCCAAGAATTTGACGTGGCGAAAGTTGTAACATCAATTTTTTTGTAAAGCGCCGTTCGATGCGCCCTTTCCTTGCGATTTCTAAGCAAATCAGCTTCCAAATCGTCAAACTAAACCGCCGGGCCCAAACAGCAACGTCATCGGTGACAAAAGAACGGGTTATCTTACGACGCATTCGACTGCTCGGCCATATTGCGTCGCCAGCCTTCACGCCGATTCACCGCGGGTGGACTCGGCAATCTCGCCGGTTGCGGCATTCGTACCCACGACCTTACTACAGTCAAGAGTCGAACACCCTACCGAGTGAGCTTCCGGACTCCTTGCCATCATAGGTGACCGTGTGGCCCGCCATTGTTCGTTCAAATTCAAAAAGTATGCTTGTTTTACCCGGAATACTCACGGGCCATCTTGCGGTACTTTGATTTATGTGGGTGCCATATAGTTTCTGAGACCCTCCCAAGGGAGGGGGAGGGGTGATTAGCCGGCTCATGCAGCATCCGGAAAAGAATGTACGATCAAACGGCTGCCGGGCGTCCGCAGCCTACCAACGGCGGGACGTTGAACACACGGCTGCCGGGCGTCCGCAGCCTACCAACGGCGGGACGTTGAACACACGGCTGCCGGGCGTCCGCAGCCTACCAACGGCGGGACGTTGAACACACGGCTGCCGGGCGTCCGCAGCCAACCAGCGGCGGGACGTTGAACACACGGATGCACGCCGTTCACTCGCAATCAACGTATAAGAACCGGGCCAAGATTGCGACACGATAGCCGGCCGAATTGATCCATCTCAGACCCGCCGTCTGCACCCGACTCGCTGCCATGGTGACCAGATTCCAAGCCACACCCCAGCTGGATTCGCACCGTCGAATCGCTACCAGTCGGCGGATGCCACCTTGCCCGTGCCAATGTCGTTTTGCGCGTTGTCGGTGCCGTAAAACGGCATGTGGTCGTTATAATCAAGCCTAAATATAGGGAATTATCAAGAGACCGACATACTTAACGGAACAAGGTCAGAATTACCGACTAGGACACGGTCAGTTCGGCTCAGCCCAGGCCATTAGCGTAGTCTCAAATGACGGGATCTCGCCCAATCCGCAGATATCGAATTCCGGTGGGAGCAGACTTTGAGAACGAATGACACCCTTTCCTCGAATATGGATGTTCATAAGCGTGCTGATGATTGTACACCATGTTGCTTTTTAAGTAGCATTGGGGACGTGCCTACCCGAGGCTACGCCGGTGACCTTGTATACGACGTCGCACCCTGGTTATCCCTGAATCACGTGATGTCTGAGTTAAGCATGGCCTGTGCTCATGCAATGTAAACTGGTCTCCCGGGATGGTAGCATTGGCTAGTTTTTTCTGACCCAGAGGAGACTATGACCTCTGACACGGTGTATGACCGACCCGAGGCGTGCTCGGAATGCTCAGTTAATGCAAGCTGGAACACAATTACATAACCCTCTCCAGTCGTTTTTCGATCAGGTCTAAAAACTGGGAGCCCCACTTCAGCCTCACGTTGAGCGAAGCCCAGGCGAGTCAGATAATGTTGAGCGGCATTGTCATGGCTAGTTTGCCCCAACTTGTCAGCACCGCTGGCCGACCTCGTCAGCACCGCTAGCCGGCGTCGTCAGCAGTATTCCGACGTCGTCAGTAGTGTTCTGACGTCGTCAGTAGTGTTCTGACGTCGTCAGTAGTGTTCCGACGTCGTCAGCAGTGTTCTGACGTCGGCAGTAGTGTTATGACGTCGTCAGCAGTGTTCTGACGTCGTCAGCAGTGTTTTGACGTCGTCAGCAGTGTTCTGACGTCGTCAGTAGTGTTATGACGTCGTCAGCAGTGTTCTGACGTCGTCAGCAGTGTTCTGACGTCGTGAGCAGTGTTCTGATGTCGTCAGCAGTGTTCTGATGTCGTCAGCAGTGTTCTGACGTCGTCAGCAGTGTTCTGACGTCGTCAGCAGTGTTATGACGTCGTCAATAGTGTTCTGACGTCGTCAGCAGTGTTCCGTGTTAACGTATACGACACATGAAACAGCATGAGGTAGAGTTCTGATATCTGTGGGGGATTTTGGGAGAGGACTGATATGTTTGCATTATATGGGCTACATCTGAGCATGAGATGAGTGGAATTGCTCGGCAATAGGTACGAGGAGGCTCTGAGTATGGTTCGGAGAAACTAGGCAGATCATGGGGGGGGGGGGCATAGCCAATAAAGTGAGAAGTATTGCAAGTAAGGACAGGAATAGTTTATCACATTTGCATGTAAATACCAGAGGTGTTAGGAACAAAATTGTGGAACTGCATGCATACATGATGTCTCAGAAACTAAATTTGTATACATAACTTAGGCATGGGTTAATTAAATCATTTTTGGAAACAACTCGCAATAATCTGAATTGACAGGTTACAGCATGCATGCTTATCCAAGGAAGACAAGGATAGGAGGTGGGGGGGGGGTCGGTAGCTCAGTGGTTAAGCTGAGCATCTGGCAAGTCAGAGGTACGGGGTTCGATTCCCCGAGGTGGCCACCCTTCCTGCCAAGGTGAGAGACAGGCGACGCCATATGGCCTCAGCTGCTGAGTGCGTCGTAAAGTCACAACCATCACCAGGAGGTGGGATACTCTTGTATGTGGGGAGAGTATTGAAATGGCATACGATAGAGGAGTGTACATAGTGAAGAAGTGGAATCGTTGTGGATAGATATTGTCCTGAAAAATGGAACAAGATTGAGGATTGGGGAATTATATAGGCCACCAGATCACAATGAAAGCACTGACAGGTTAATGCGGGAAGAGATAAGTAGGAGATTGCATGGGAGATCTCTACTGTTGGGAACTTCAACATAGAAGGGATATAGGGGGGATCTAGACGTCTAAGCAAATCAGGAAGAAGTTTCATGGCTTGTTTTGATGATTTTTTTTCTTTCAAATGATGCACGACCCTACAAGGAGATATGAAATGTTAAATATAATGCAGACAAATAAAGAAAACATTTGTGCAAAATGTGAACTTATGACAGACCTCCGGAAATAGTGATCACAACATTATACGCTTCGCCTTATATGTTGGAAGTGTAAGACTCAGTAAAGCGTTCTTTCCAAATTGTGTTAAGGAGAATTACAACAATGAGTTCAGGATCTTCTTGGATGAAATTAACTGGGAACAGTTATTAACGGGCTTAGTTGCGTATGAAATGTGGATAATTGTAAAAGACAACTGTTTCAAGGTCAGAATAGGTTCATTCCCAAAATGAAAGTTATATTAAACAAGGTTAAGCACCCTTCATGGCTGACCAAGGAAGCAAACATTTACTGGAGTCAAATAAACAGGCATTTCAGAATTTAAAAGGTATTAACTCTGAGAAAAACATACAAGCGTTTAGAATAGCCAGAAATAAAGTTAGGAGATGTGTTAGGCATCTAAAAGATTGGCCGAACATATATTAGCTCAAACGTTTTTTTAGCAGGCAATGCTAAGAGAATCCTTGGCTTCTACAAACAGAGGTGAAAAAAGTGTCCAGCCTGTCACCTGCAGAACATCGAACACCACCAGGCTGTCATATGTTGATGGCTCACAGTAAGACCCGTACGCATGTGTGCGAGCGCGAAATATCGACGATGATGCTGAAATTGAACAAAGAAGAATGCTTTAGTCTATATATGATCTTCAATTTGGCATCCAATCACTTATATCTCAACATTCAGCACTATGTGTAACTGTTAGACTGATAAATATTGTGCATAAAATACTGCACCAAACAGCTTTATATGGCTGGGTAATTGACCCCCACACCCACCCCACCCATCCAAAGAAGAAAATCAGCACCAAAAATTGCACAAGGTGTCATAGTATTTTTGCTTGCACATGAACAAAACACCCTCAAAATTGCCATATTTTGCAGACATGATGTTGGTTAGTAGAAATACATTCAGTCTTACCTGCAGCAATATGCCATGACTGCTACCGGCCTCCTTCTCCAAAGGCAGTGTTTTTCAGCCGGATAGGTAAACCGGCATGCTTTGCCTTCACATGCCTTTTCAACACACTAAAACCAGCTTTGAAAACAAATTGCGCCGGAAAACGGAACTGTTGCGTCGGGTTCAATCTCTGGAAGGGGACGGGACACTGTCCCGTCCCCGTCTACCGATTGAGATTGCCGAAAGTGACGTCTGGTAACGGTTGCGGGCATCGACGATTGCAACCAAACTATTTACTATGTGTAAAATCCGAAGGAACTGTGGGCATTACAAAGAGTATCCGCGCATACAACTTTATCTGCGAAATGTCATTCGACAGTGGTGTGGAGACAGTGGAAAGCGGAGCCTTTTTCACGAACCGAAACACGTGCAGCCCGTGTCACGATGACGGCGCCCGCACAAACTGCAGCCAATGATCGTCAATTTGAAAATTGTAGCCGGTACATGGGGCCATGAGGTGAAAGTGACGGCAAGTCGCCAAGTTTAGCCGTTTCCGAGAACCAGACCCAATCGTGAAAAACGCTCAAAAACGTCGCTTCCGCTTTCCACACCCCCTTCGCGTGCGCGTGGCGCGAGACTCGGAAACGGTTGCCACGGTGATGTTCACAATTGTCGTGGCAACGCTGAGGTGTTGGTTTGCTGTCGATCGGTCCATTGGTTGTCGAGATATGGCGGTTTGAATCGGGTCCATGGGGAGCGCTAAAATTGGTGATTTTCCGGACGAAAAATCTCAATTTTACATGCAATTCCTATGGGCTGCCGGTGATTCACCGGACACCCGTTCTCTCAGGACCCCCGTGACGCGCACGTGCAGCACGTTGACCCTGCCGCAACGAAATTGTTCCCGACGCATAGTCAAGATTTAGGGCTTTCACGTGATGGCAGCCATATCTCGTTACCTGTGTGTGAGCCGTGCCACGCGCCACAAACTGCGCCGGAAAACGGAACTGTTGCGTCGGGTTCAATCTCTGGACGGGGACGGGACAGTTCGTAGGTGATACGGCTTACCATGGCAATGCTAAACCTATGGTCCTTATCTATCTCAAGTGCTAGCGTTTTTCAGCCCCCCCCCGTCCCCTCGATTATAGCTACTAAATTTCCTCGGTACGCTTCTGATACATGTACTGAAACAAGATGAGTACGTATATGTCTGGATGATTAGGAAAAAATAAAGTGACTGGGTATGTTAAAAAGAAAAACGGCCTGATGATAAATATAATCCATGCTCAATGAAAGTACGGTACCGTAAGTTTTCATCATAACTGGATATATTTTTCAAATATCTGTCACTCACGCTCGTGGCCGAGTAGCCAATCTAAGTTGAAAATATAGTGTATTCGCCAAGTGTACAGTAAATACAAATATAGGGCCACTGGAGATAGTTGATGAACTAGTGGCTGATGACTGTGATATAGTTGAGTCCCTAACCATCATCAGTCTTGACTAAAGAGTCCTCCGATACATTGGAAACTACTAAAGGTTATGCTACGGCAGTTGATAGGTTGGAACATCTTGCAATAACTGCGGAGGATGTAGAAAAACAGGGTCATAATATAAAATATAATAAAGCTGCTGAACCAGATGATATATATGCCAGGATGCCATATGTACTCAAGTTTCAGCGGTTCCCCTGGGTATCATTTTCAGGCGGCCTATGGAGTATTCTGAAGTACCTGCAGATTGGCGGAATGCAAATGTTGTACCGATTTTCAAAAAGGGAAGTATGAAGTATGTAGGAAACTACAGGCCAGTCAATTTGGCCTCAATGGTTTGTAAGGTATTATAAAAACTGGTCAAAGAAAATGTTCAGTCTCGTCTAGATAGACACAACCTTGTAAGGGATATTCAACATGAATTTCGATCCGGGAGATATTGTTTAGCCAACCTATTGGATTTCATGGAGTATGTAACTATTGGAGTTGACAATCAATGCAGGATAGATGTTGTATACTTATATTTTAGTAAAGCGTTCGATAGAATTCCACACAGGTGTCTAATTTATCACCTGGAGCAGCATGGGATTGAGGGAAAAGTTATAAGTTGGACTGAAGTACGGTTAAGGGAACGGAGACAAAGGGTAGTGTTTAATGGATGTAAATCTGAATGGGAGGATGTTCTAAGTGGAGTACCACAGGGCTCTGTTCTAGGTGCACTTCTCTTATCATCTTTATCAACAACATTGAGGAAGGACTAAGGAATAGGGTGTTCAAATTTTCTGATGACAGCAATGTCATCAACAAATGTACTCAAGTTAGACATCCTTACCAGCAAAGCTGGTAGGGGTGGCTAATTTGAGTGATCAATCTAGCAATATTCAACTAGAGTTGGATGACCTAAAAGTGGGCTGGTCAACGGTAAATGTATTTCAATTATGAAAAGTCTAAGGTTATGTAACTCAGGTCTGGAGCGGAGACATTCGGGTATACAATGGGAGGTAGGGAACTGGATGCGATTGAAGAGGAAAGATACTTTAGTGTGTTAGTGCCAAATGACCTTAAAGCAGAAAAACAATGTACCTCAGCTAGGAACAGGGCAATGAGATTGCACTGGGAATCATTCATAGGAGTGTAAGGTATAAGAGCAAGGAAGTCATGATAAACTGTACTTAGCCCATGTGCGATCCCACTTGGAATATTCTGTATAGACATGAGCTCTTACTTAGAAAGAGATATAGATGTGCTAGAAAGAGTGCAGTGCAAAAAGCAATTAGACTCGTCAGTGGACTAGGTAACTTAGAATATTAAGAAGAACTTATAGCATTAGATATGTACTCACTCATGTATGGGAGATTAAGGGGTGATATGATTGAAATGCATAGAATTGGTAAAAGGGTTAGATGAGGTAACCCTGAATGATGTTCTTTAGATGTTCTTCTCTTTAGAGTATGGCGTAGGGGTCATCAATTCAGGTTAGGTAAGCCAAGGTTAGGTAATTCAGGTTAGGTAAGCCAAGGTTAGGTAATTCAGGTTAGGTAAGCCAAGAATGTAGGACAGTTGACGACAACAGGCTTTCAGTCAAATGGTGATCGATCAATGGAATAGGCTGCCTGCTGATGTTGTGCGGAGTTTCTCATTGAATGTATTTACAAACAGGGTCGACAAGTTTTTGAGGTTGAATAATTTTGTTTTTGAGTTCCAATTAGAGGTGGAAGGGGTGATATTTATGCTAGTAGGTGGCTGAGTGGGTAGGATGTCGGTAGATAGCTTCGTTATAATTTAAGACATAGTATTGGTTAGGATGTTGAGTATATTTTTGTCCAGGCTTATGTATCTTCCCTTTACAGGCTTAACCCGGATGGGCCTCTGTGGCTGTGGCTCGCATTAGGTCTGAACACTTTATGACTTGATGACTATATGACATAGGTATTTCATCGACTTTTCACCGAACATCTTCATCCCAGCGACTGAACTACCGTGGTCCCATGTATGTGGCTCATTTGTAGCCCGGTACCTACTCTATCTTGAACGGCCACATGACGTAGACATCTGGACTACTTGGCGGCAGGTGCATGTACTACTTCAAGCGGTTTTCCTTGGTTATGTTCCCAGGTACCTGGACTACTTCGACCGATTCTGCCTGGTGATGTTCGTGGTGGAGATCCTGCTCAAGTGGATCGACAACTTTTTCACGTTCTGGTTGAACGGCTGGAACATATTCGACTTTGTCGTGACGCTGATGTCGATCGCGCCGGAACTGATGCGATTGTTCGCCAGTGAGGCAGCTCGCATCGACGACAGCGTGCAGAACATGCGCACCTACCTCAAGGTAGGAGAGAGAGAGAGAGAGAGAGAGAGAGAGAGAGAGAGAGAGATAGATATATATATATATATATATATATAAATATATATATATATATATATATATATATATATATATATATAGCGAGAATATCTAGATAGCTAGAGAGAGAGAGCAAGAGAGAGCTAGAGAGAGCGAGAGAGAAGCGAGAGAGCGAGAGAGCGAGAGAGCGAGAGAGCGAGAGAGAGAGAGAGAGAGAGAGAGAGAGAGAGAGAGAGAGAGAGAGAGAGAGAGAGAGAGAGAGAGAGAGAGAGAGAGAGATATATATATATATATATATATATATATATATATATATATATATATATATATATATGAAGAGATAGAGAGATATAGATAGAGATAGAGATAGAGAGATGGGTGGGGAGGAAGGGGAAAGAGAGAGACAGAAACAGACCGAGACAGAGATAGAGACGGATATGGAAACGGAGACGGAGACGGAGACGGAGACGGAAACGGAGACGGAGATGGAGACGGAGACGGAGACGGAGACGGAGACGGAGACGGAGACGGAGACGGAGACGGAGACGAAGACGAAGACGGAGACCGAGATTGTGGCTGTGACTGTGCTCAAGGCTGTGGATGTGACCAAGACTGTGACCGGAACAGAGACAGAGACAGAGACAGAGACTGTGGCCGAGACAGAGACAGAGACGGAGACACAGAAAAAGAGATAGAGGTATTTTGCCTTTGTGACTGAAGACTGACTTGTTATTGACCACTCACTCGACCAATTCATCTCCTGGGTTACCAATTTTTCATACATGCCACGAACTCTTCAATGATTAGTTAATGACAGAAAAAAACACTACTTTCTGGCTATCAGGATGATATTGTGGCAATGGATTTACGTCTGTTACGTCTCCTCGTCACCATTTTGTTGGCGCTGGACAGTTCTCAGAGTGCCCGCGCGCCCAGCGTTTGTATATTGGACACCACTGAAACTCTTCACACGACATTTTTGTGCGCTGTGCACAAAGCTAAGTCTTCGCTTCCGTGCCTTGTGTAATAACGCACCTGTTATTTGCGTTCGCCGTGGTAGTACCAGTTTGTTGACACGTCAACATCACGTCCTGTCAACAGGTAGTGAACAACATCCGCATCTTCCGCATCTTCCGTTCGCTGAAGACGGTGACACGCATCGAGAAGGTTCGTCTGCTGGTGTCCGCCATCATCAACGCGTTCACAGCCATGGTGTTCATCACTATCCTGCTGGGTGTTTTCCTGTACATCTTCGCAATCTTCGGCGTCATTGTGTTCCGCGGACCGACCGACGAGCTCGAGGAAGAGGACAAGCGGTGGAACAGGTTCGGCAACATGTGGGCCGCCATGGCGACGCTGTTCCAGGTCTTCACGCTGGACAACTGGCTCAACATCGCTCGGCAGACGGCTGAAACAGGCGGCCCGCTGATCTACTTCTACGTTATCCTCTGGATCCTCATCGGCTCCTTCATCTTCAACAACATCTTCGTCGGCATCATGGTGAACAACTTCCAGAACATTCGCAACGAGTTGTTTCGCGAGGTGAAGGAGATAGAGAAGACGCATCGGATCGCCAAGGAGACCATCGAGGCCATGAGCAGTCCGACGGCCAGCTTTACTGGAGTACCCTCCTCAAAGTGAGTTGATCGCCGAGCAGGGCTGCATTTCCACTTTGTAATACAGGATATGGAGATAAAAAGTTTGGGGTAATCGAATATGGAGAGGAAATCTTTCTTGAAACCTATGACATCGGAATGTCACGTTGCACTTCCCAGTGAATCTTGAGCACGTAATCACAGCGCAGTTTCTTGTCAAACAGTACCGTTTGATCCCCAAATGCGAGAAGAGAGGATAATTATATGGACAGGATAATATTATGGATGCCGAAAATCCACGAACAGCCTATTTATTCAATCATGACGCTGAGTGTCTGCATTTATGGATCGTCCTCCCCCCCCCCCCAATTGAATAAGATACGATGTGTCCTTATCCTTGTTGACAGACCGTCCTCACAGGAGTTAGATGCAGAGGGTCCTCGTAGTCAGACCGTTCTCCCAGTGAGCATGATGCGGAGTGTCCTCGTTGTTAAGCATCCTCCCAGTGAGCATGATGATGAATGTTCTCGTTGTTAAGCCATCCTCCCAGTGAATATGATGTCGAATGTCCTGGTTGTTAAGCATCCTTCCAGTGAGCATGATGTGGAGGGTCCCATTGTTAAGCATCCTCCCAGTGAGTATGATGGCGAATGTCCTCGTTGTTAAGTCATCCTCCCAGTGAGCATGATGTGGAGGGTCCCATTGTTAAGCATCCTCCCAGTGAGTATGATGATGAATGTCCTCGTTGTTAAGCCTTCCTCCCAGTGAGCATGATGTCGAGTGTCCTCGTTGTTAAGCATCCCCCGGTGAATTTAATGCGGAGGGTTGCTACTGGATTGTTGCCAGGTCAGCCCGCGTCAATGTTTTAGGTTGATGGATTTTGTTCGAGTCAGTTTGCTAGGGTTTCGGTAGTTCCGTGTTTGGTCGACAGGGATCAGAGTGAAGACTCGGGGTGTATCAGAGTGGAGTTCCAGTGTAAGAGAGTTAGTTTTTGAGCGTCTTGATCCCATATAATTCAGCCCCAACCCACTTCGTTCATGGCGCGACAAGTACCCGGCTCCGAGACTGGCGTCGCCTGTCTGCTGCCTACGTCAGCAGCCACCGCCCGAACGGAGACGTACATTGGACCTTGTATCTTCCCCTCCCCTCTCCAGCATCCCAGCGCACCCGGCCGTCGCGTCTGCAGAGGTGACCTCGAACCCCTCCCCATATCTGAGCGGCGTACCCGCCCGCCTCCGCTGCATCCCCTCCCCCGGCGTGCGCCACGCCGCCGTCGTTAATGCTAGATGTAACTGTGTTCACATAAAGTTATACGTTTGGCTGTCCCGTAACCGTAATTGATATAATCCCGTAAGCCTTGCGATTGTAAAAGTGTACCGTAAACGTAACGCATTGTCACCGCCACTAGAAATAGACCATTTCCCCTTCTAGAAGGCCGTCGACATGGATATGACGTCATGGAGGCTTCTGCGGCCCTTGACCAATCCGCGACCGGGGGTCTTCCGAAGTCACTAGCGCCCGTGCGGCCCCAGCCAGTGGGGCTTGAATACTCTGAGCGATCGGACCGCTGCTACGCGTGCGCGCTTCCCAACTAAATTCGACTTCTAAATTCATAGGAAAGGCAGTATCACGGCTTACCTTCCAAGGAGAACGTACTGTACGGTGTCTGTAGTTCTCGTGTGATCGTGGAGTGCTGCAGTGCAATACAGGGCAGCAAAAGGTACTGGTACTTTCGTGACTGGAGTTATCGCGAACAAGAGGTTGCTAGACTTTCCCGTGCCAATAAGGACTTTCCTACACCAGGGTCTGGTGTATCGGAGTGTATTTTAGGGATGCATCTTACGAGGGGTCGGTGGTGTATTAGAGGAGGCAGGTCAGCGTGTTCCACTTCGGATCATAAGATCACTAGTTCGAAACTCACTGGTAGCTCAGTGCGTTTCCAACAGTTGTTGGTGGCGCACTAGCGACCAGTGAGGTCGGACACTGCATATTTCCTGGTAGAGGTCGGTGGCGGTCGGCGGCGGTCCATATTTCCTGGTAGAGGTCGGTGGCCGTCGGTGGCGGTCGCTCAGATTGCATGCCTTGCTGAACTGATGTGTGGGATTGGTGGTGTGTGGTCCCGGGTCCGGTCCCATGCGTCTCGGAGACTCTTCTCGGTAGTCGCACCTCATCGGGAGGTCTCCGACAAGCATTACTTTGGCGATAATACGCCTGATAACCAAGCCTCCTGCACTTTTGGCCAGATGGGGTGCAAAATGAACATCTTAAAAAATGTGTGTCACCAGTTACCCAAGGGTGCAGATACTATCTCAGAGTTCGGTGGGTGGAGGGGCGAGTGCCAGCACGGATTGAAAACCATTCCACGATAGGAAACTCGTGAACCGACCGCAAAGTCGCTCTTTTGGCAGCCCGTGATTTTCTTCTACAATTCGACATCGTGCATTCAAATTTCGGATGTATGCTTCATATTCGGCAGAAGGGGTCGAAATCTGGCTTAGCTGCGAAATGTTGCGTACTCGGTTTACGTTTGAGTGCACGATCACCAGCTGTCGAATTAGCATGAGTTTCACGCTGCACCGCGTGGCTGTATTGCAACTTGTGCTCTCAGTGTATACGGCATGCAGCCTATCACCGCGGAACCCTCCATTGGGCTGACACTTGCCGCGCAAGTCGGCTGTGGCGCGTGGCTGTGTTACATCCTTCCCGCTCAGTAGGTGCGGCATGCAACCGGTCACCGCGGCACCCTCCAACGGGCTGATGCCGGTCGTGCAGTCGCCCGATCCCGGGGAGCGTAGGTCACGTCGCATGACGACGTAACGACTTAACCGACGACTGGCTTGCTGGCCGTGAGAGTGCTGAGTGCTGGCCGTGAGAGTGCTGAGTGCTAAGTGCTGAGTGCTGAGTGCTGGCCGTGAGAGTGCTAAGTGCTGAGTGCTGGGTGCTGGCCGTGAGAGTGCTGAGTGCTAAGTGCTGAGTGCTGGCCGTGAGAGTGCTGAGTGCTGAGTCGGCATCGAGTAAGCATCGCCATGAAGCCCTTCGTCGGAACAAAAACTGAACAAAAACATGACAATTTAAAGAATAGATTACAATGAAACTGGCTAGGGGTGGAAATTAAACGAACAGGTATCGTTCTGGATGAAGCAATTGGGAGTCGAACCACACATAAAAACGTCCTTAATATTTCAAAACCGTGACGGTCTGGCCCCATTGGGCCGGGTCGCTCAGGCCATCCTTTGTCGTAAGTGCAAGACGGTAGATTCGTTCTACCGTTACAAGCTGGGTCCCTCAGGCCATCCTTTGTCGTAAGTACAAGACGGTAGACTCGTTCTGGCTTCGGCGCTGCTAGTAGTTCCCAGTGTTGTACGCCGACAGGCGCTACTGTTACAGGCAGAGACACGTCCTGGATTGTCTTACAGAGGCCCGGCAAAAGCGGTGGCGGGACCAAGATTTCCTGATAAAATGGTCTGACGGTACCCATCTCCCTCCCAGTCGAAAAAAATACTCTTAGGATTTCGAGAACTCAATTTTGTCCATTGATATAATTCTCACTTTATACTTGTGACGTAAAAACATCGTTCTTGTCGCTAATGAGAACAGGAGCCCCGGTCCCGCCTCACTCCGTTGGGTGTGCCTATGGTTGTGTGTCACCAATTGCATTGATGTCGACAGGTCTAAATGGTGCGCCAAAATAACTGCTAACCAATATGCACAGGTCACTAGCAGACACGGCGTCAACTAGGCATCAATGGGAGCGGCAGGTCAGCAACAACCTGGAGCTACTGCAACGGCACTCACAGGTCAGCAGCACAGGTCACAGGGCAGCAAGTCACAGGTCACAGGGCAGCAGTCAAGGTCACAGTCAGCAGCACAGGGCAGCAGTCGAAGTCCCAGATCAGCCGTGCAGGTCTCAGATCGACAGTACAGATCACAGGTCAGAACCACAGATCACAGATCAGCCGTGCAGGTCTCAGATCGACAGTACAGATCACAGGTCAGAACCACAGATCACAGATTAGCAATGCATGTTGGGATTAGCAGTCTTGATCACAGGGTAGCAGTACAGATAAAGGTCACAGCCTTGCTCTTCGGTTAACAGTGTCGACCTTCCAAGCTTTGACTACCAGCTTGAAGCACAAAAATAGGGACGCTTTGCGGTGGTGGCGGTGTGTGTGTAGCCCATATCGACCCGAAGCTCTCCTCTCCGTTGGTATTTCGCAATGGTGGCGGTGTGTGTGTAGCCCATACCGACCCGAAGCTCTCCTCTCCGTTGGTATTTTGCGGTGGTGGCGGTGTGTGTGTAGCCCATACCGACCCGAAGCTCTCCTCTCCGTTGGTATTTTGCGGTGGTGGCGGTGTGTGTGTGTAGCCCATACCGACCCGAAGCTCTCCTCTCCGTTGGTATTTTGCAGTGGTGGCGGTGTGTGTGTGTAGCCCATACCGACCCAAAGCTCTCTTCTCCGTTGGTATTCATGATGCCCGGAATATGTGGCTTGGCTTTGCTCAAAGAAGTATAAAATGAGATGAACGTTTTCCAGCTGAGAAATACTGGTGGGCAGACACCCATTGATCTAGCATGGTTTTGATATTTGAACTTGTCATTCACAATTTATGAAGTTCCAGACTCCAGCCTCCCACCTAATCTTACCACGCGTCATTGCGACCGACCAGTCCAGCATGGCCGTGGTGGGGCCGGAGCGCGCGCGGGGGGGGGATCACTCCCTACGATCCGGAAAATTATCAGCATCACAGACACTGCGAGTCTGCCATCGGGTAAGCCAGGGCGAGCGCTTCAAAAATTCGCATGCACTTTTATCTGGCGCAGGTTCAACATCGCGGTGACCAGAGCTCATCAGGTGTGATATTATGTATGCCTACTAGCTGCAATTGGCTGGTGCAATGGCCTGCAACAAATGCATATGTCTATATACATATGATATATATGCGTATGGAAATATATATTTTGCATCATATTGATATCATAATTAACTTATTTACTTGTCTTTATTTTGATCCTATCCTATTTTGTCTGTATGTATTATTAACATATTATGATATTAAGCATATTATTAGTGATGATATTGTTGTTATAGATATAGTTGTATGCATTGATGAGACGTAGTCCATTTATAGATTCAAAGCCATATTGAACTCATATGAGTGTGGTGGAAGAGGAAGACTGTTCACTGGCCTGGTGTGATTCCGTGCGACAAAACGATCCCAGGTGTACTTTTATGGGGGAAAACCAGTGTAATGGTTGCGCCAAGGTGTGATTAATCAACCCGTTTACCTCATGTAATCTCAAGGTTGTTTTCATCGTCAGTTGGCTATCATATATTTGAAGAGATGGTTTTTTTCCGGAGTATGGGTTGGGCCCAGTTAGGTTTAACCCTGAGGTGACCACACTGCATGGGGCATTGGATGCGATTGCATTGTCTCTCAGAATATGTGTCAATAAATGCTCTTAATTTCTCAAAACAACCGAAAGGAAACCACGAAAACGGTCGATGACTGAATTCACAGATCAATGGCAGCCTTCTAGTAAAATATCGAAATGCAAAAATGTTATTACGATGACATCAAGTTCATAATGAAACTTTCAGAGAAATCCGTCTAACTCGAGAAACAACGTGAAAAGCCAAACTTTTGGAGGTAGTTTACCTCATATCGGTCTCTGGTCAGGCATGACCTCGGGCGAAGCATTTCACAGACGATGCCAAGTCAATCACAAAACAAGTACATATAGTTAATCCCAGAAGCGCAGTTCCATTAGTCGAAAATTCCTGAAAAAAGAGGCACAGACAACCCCTCCCTCCATCGATAATCCCTCCCTCCACAGGTAATCCCTCCCTCCACAGATAATCCCTCCCTACAAAGGTCATCCCTCCCTCCATATATAATCCCTCCCTCTACAGGTAATCCCTCCCTCCACAGATAATTTATCCCTATACAGATACAGCGCAGTGAGGTCCAGCATCGTTCGCCCACTGGGATACAGCGCAGATGAAAGTCCAACGTCGTTCGCCCACTGAGATTGAAATAACAAAGAACTACGGGAGGGTGGAGGTAACGGGAAAGTCAGAATTGCGGGACGGTGGTGTAACAACGGGAAAGTCAGCTCTTTATTCTAGACGGAGGCATGGGGAGTAGTCCAAGCAGTACTCCTAGGGGGCCGATCCTGTAGTCTCAGTGGAACATTCTGCAATCCCAGGGGGCCTCCTTTAATCTCAAAGCCCCTAGTAATCACAGGGAGGCTTCCCGTAGCTCCACTGGGTCTCCTGTGCTCCCAGGGGCCCTCGTGCAATTCAAGGGAGCCTCCCGCGGGTCAAGGGGTCCTCCCAATGCGAGCTCCTTGGCAAAAGGGACTCCCTCGTCATTTTAAGAGGGCCACCGCCCCCTTAAAATCAGTTAGCCAGGGCCACAGCATATACCACAGGTCGCACGAATGTGAAACCTTGTGGAAACACGCGCCCCATAGGGAACTGCATGCTTTTGTGGTCGACGGTCGCGTGCGCCGTACAGTGCGACCACCAGGCGCGTGCATCTGTTTTGAATTGGGCACCTCCAAGCCGAGGGCGCCGCACACTAGAGCTATCAAATTTGGTGGACTGATAGCCCGTCACATGGGCTATCCGGCAATGTACAATTTGTAGGGGTGGGCGAAGCGTAGCGCGTGCCATGTGCTCATATTCGAGCAACACCTCCACTCCTGTTTAACATGGGGCTGCGACTTATCCCGACGAAAAACGCGACCGCCTTCATATTGGCGCCGGGCTCGGCTCACATCGCAGTGAATGAGGGATGTGTCACACTACGTGAAAGCCCACAGTGTTGGCTACCCATTGCGCACAGTTTCGGTGCGATCGAGTCACTAGTCGGTTTTACAGCGGCAATTTGCTCTCCCGTCTAGTCGCTTTTCATCCTTCCAAGCCATTCCTTGCTTCAACTAAACATTCCAGACGTGAACTAAAAAAGTACATCGAAGAACATTTATTATTAACAAGAATTGGTTTCACTTCATTTTCTCAGCTTTTATTGGCAAAACTTGTTTCTTGGTGGTGAGAATAAAACGATTTTAGACTGATTGGTTTAGTATAATTTTCCTTAAACAATTTTATATTCCGAAACCTATATCCCGGTATGCGGCAGGCAACAAATCAGTCGGTGCGCGAACGTCCTACTCGTGGGGTGTGTTGTGAATATTTATTAGTTGTGCGGCGTGAGCATGTCGGCAGTATCAGGTATGGATTTATAAACTTGGTTGACATCGATTAAGTGTACTTTTGTTATAATTTTATCTACCGTTGCTCAGGAAGTTGGCTTATAACCGCATCCTTCGCTAATTTAACCACAGCGCCAATTTGTCATTTGGCAGTCATCCGTCGGCTGCCAGATACCGTAGAGCTGAGTGCAGTCTCGACGTAAATTAGAAAGCGTATTGCAATTTGCTGATATTCGTAAGTTTAATTCTACTTATTTCAGCAGAGTCAATACTAAAACCTATTTCGTTATTAAAACTGATGTGAGAATTAGATTTGGTGGTCGCTTTTAATTTATGCAGATCACTATGCCGGGTCTTCTCCCTCTATCTTGTTCCTGAGACCACGTGACCTGGGAGCAAATTTCCGCTGTAAAACCGACTAATGTGCTGCACGTGAGCGACACCGATGTGATGGGAGAACGGGTTGCGCCGAATCGGCTTAGGTTTGGTTAGGTTTAGTTAGGTTAGGTTAGGCTAGGTTAGGATAAGCTAGGCTAGGCTAGGCTAGACTAGGTTAGGTTAATGTAGATTTGCCAATTTTTGGTGAACTGAGTTCAAACCCGATGGATAGCGTAATGGCTTGAATCGATTTTGAACACACCAACATGGTAGTGGGGTTGGTGTGCATCTAGTGCCTACAATGGGTTACTTCACGACTTTCTTCAACTAAAAAACGTTCTGGCTATCTTCGAGGCCCAGATCGTAGTCATGTGGACCTGTCTGGCAGTCCTAGGGGCTCCGGTCGTGTAAAACAGATCAATCTCGCTAAATAGCTAGAGAAGTTAAGGAATCGGTGATACATGAAGATTGCCGAATCCATGGGAAATGCCGCCAATGTGGTGTTTCTCCAAAGAGAATGATAATTAAGAAACCTAGGCACAAATTAGCACGCTAATTGAAGCATAGAAACACTTCATTAATTTTACACCAGTTACACTCACTGGTGTATCTAGGGGGCGGGTCGGGGTCTATCCGTCCCCAAAACGTCGACTTGATGAGGGACAAACTATCTTTTGCCCCTCCCACCCCCAAACTGGACTGTAAAATGAACTTAGTGTATCAGTTTGATGGCACACACTGGGGAATATGACAAAAAAAAGTATCTAAATACACGACTGCGACAACATATGCACGGAAATTAAGAATTTGGCCGGAATTGGCCAAACTTGCTCATCAAAATGAATAGATTTGTATATCACTACGGTCCCGCGGGTTGACTCCCACCACAACAGCATATACCCACGTGA
Organism: Ashinkailepas kermadecensis; assembly: GCA_034440615.1. NCBI lineage: Eukaryota > Metazoa > Arthropoda > Thecostraca > Neolepadidae > Ashinkailepas > Ashinkailepas kermadecensis. The sequence continues at coordinate 20,088 of JAOTOM010002752.1, read as the reverse complement.
AGCTGAAGAAACACGGAAGAAGACAAAGAGATGCACTATAAACTGAGATCAGAAACGGTACGTCACCGGCGGAGATCTTGCAGCGTGGACGAGACCGACGCACATCCTGACGGTGGCTGAGGAGCAACACAAGGCACATGGAGACCAACAGCTGTTCTCACATACCGTGTCACTCACCGCAATCACAAGCACTGGCGGATCCAGGGGGGTGGGGGGCCATTCCGGCCATGCCCCCCCCCCCCAAGCGCTTCGAAGGGGGGCCAGTGTCTTTTGGCCCCTCCAAACCAACAAAAGGAAACTGAATTAAAATGCAGTAACCTTTGCTGAGGTTAAAAAATAGCGTTCCAGGTGAAATAATCTTCAATTTTAAAAGTATTTTGTTATAATTGTTTGGTCATCCTCCCCCTCCCCCTCCCCCGGGAGGGGGAGGGGGAGGCTGACGCCGTAAACCGAAAGTTTCCCCCCCCCCAAACCGGTGGGCTAGATCCGCCAGTGATCACAAGCATGTTCCACTGATCACTCATCACTCCTTGCACTCCATAATCGGCAATAGCCCAGGCGCACGACCCATGTATGTTATTTCTCCACCTTCAAACCGCGGCAATCACAAACTGTTCCGCACACAATAAGCTGACTGTCGCATCGTCAACCGCCTCTGCACTGCCATCTGTCGTCGGCTTCCGGCGCTCGTTGCGTCCCATGCTTGCTCGCGGAAACGCCTGGGGGCACGGACGGATCAGTCCCCGCGATTCACCTTTAACCCCGTCGGAATTCATTGTCACGTGACTTTGTGGACCGGGGATGTAAGCGCTATGTCAGTACTTTGGGTACTAAGTCCTTAGACATGTCCCCCAAAAGCAAAGGCGTAAAAGGAGGGTAGGAAAGCCAGCATGGCTTACGCCAGATTTGATAAAAGCAAGTAAAGCTAAGAAAGATGCATTTAGAGTGTTTAAAGAAGCTTCAAATATCGTAAATATAAGGTCGTATCAAAAAGCTAGAGACACTGCGAGGCAGAAAACAAGAGCAGCAAAGCGAGCAAGAGAATTGGATTTGGCTAGGAACTGTAATGGTGACAGTAAAAAGTTATTTAGTTTCTACAGGCTAAGTAAAGTTTCAAGCACAATTGGTCCACTGGAAGTAAATATTGAGTGAGGATGGTGAGATGGCTGAGGAGCTGAGCAAGCAGTTTAAATCAGTGTTTACATTGGAAGATGTGACTAATCTGCCAGCCGTACACCACAGTTCAGTGACAGGTGATCGGATAAACGATGTTGATTTCATTGATAGTGATGTTGTTTTCAATCATCTCAGGAAAATATAGCCAAACAAGCAGCAGATGGAATTTATGCTAGGGTACTGCGGGAAGCTGAAAAGGAACTGGCAATTCCACTTAGTATGATATTTTGTAGATCAGTTTCACAAAATGAAATTCCAACAGGTTGGAAAAGGGCAAATGTAGTTCCTATTTTTAAGAAAGGAGAAAGAGGGAAAGTTGAAAACTATAGGCCAGTAAGCCTCACATCCCTAGTCTGCAAGGTACTCGAATCAATTATGAAGGATATAATAGTTAGTTTTCTGGAAAGAAACAGATTGATTCAAGATACTCAACATGGGTTTAGAAAAGGGCGATCGTGTCTCACAAAGCTCTTGGACTTTTTGAATTTTGCTACAGAACAATTTGATCAGGGAAATCAGGTTGATGTAGCATATCTTGACTTTAGTAAGGCCTTTGACAAGGTACCCCATAAACGGTTAATGATGCAGTTTCAGGGCCATGGCATTGCAGGTAGCATCCTAAAATGGATAGAGTTGTGGCTTTCAGATAGACAGCAGAGAGTGATGCTAAATGGTACAAAGTCATCATGGCAACATGTTCTTGGTGGAGTCCCACAGGGGTCAGTACTGGGGCCACTATTGTTCATTATTTTTGTAAATATCACTGAAAGTGGTCTAAGCAGTAAGGTATTGAAATTTGCAGATGATTTGAAGGTCTTTAGGGAAATAACAGGACACAATGAGCAGGTCTCGCTGCAGAAAGACTTAGATGAGCTTGTGAAGTGGTTCGAAAAATGGCAAGTGAAATTTAATTTTGATAAGTGCAAAATCATTCATGTAGGTAGGCAACATATAAAGGCACCATACTTGATGGGTGGCCAAGTTCTATCTGTGACTCTGCAGGAAAAGGACTTAGGTGTTATTTTGAACACAAAATCGGGGGCATTAGAACAGACCAAAGAAGCCAGGAAGAAGGCCAAGAAGAAGGCACTAAGAATGCTTGGGGCAATAAATAGGAATGGGTCATACAAAAGTGAGGAAGTCATCAGGAAGCTTTACTGTGCATATGTCAGGCCACATTTCGAATACTGTGTCCAAGTTTGGTCCCCTAGTTATGAAAAAGATTGTTGACTTTTAGAGAGAGTACGAAAGAGGCCAACAAAAATGGTTTATGGTATAAGCAACCTGGCATATGAGGAAAGATTGAAGAAATTGAATATGTTTTCACTTAGATATAGAAGGCTGAGAGGAGATCTCATCGAGGTCTTTAAATTTGTTCATGGTCAGAAACAGGGATATCTCAGGGAAATGTTTGAATTTAGCAGAAATGATGCAATTAGAGGTAATCAATTCAAAATTAAAGTTAATCACAGCAGGACAAGGTTAAGACAGTCTTTCTTCACCAACAGGGTAGTAGAACATTGGAACCAGCTGCCAGAAACCATTGTCAGTAGCAGCACACTGAACAGCATATACACCCATTATAAGAAAAGAGGGCTTGCTTTTCGGTATTCCAGGGAGGGCTGAGCGACGGATGTGGTGGGCAACTGGTTCAGTGTCCAGAGTGCAACCAAGAAGGGCCCTTGTGGCTCATAGTTGCAATGATCTTTAAGTCTTTATGTCTTTATGTCCTATGCCGCACTTAGAGATTGTAATTTGAACCCGAAGGATCGTGAGCAGGTGTTCGTATGGGTGTAATGTTGGCCGATTCTGGGGGTGGGAGAGGGGGAGTTATGTCCCCTTAGTTTTGGATAGGTCTAATTTGTCCTCCACCCAGAGTTTTGTGAATTGTTCCTCACAGATCTGTTTTTGAAAATTTTTGATATCTCCAAGTTCCTCATATTTATCATAAAGAACTTCTTATCATTTTCTGTTTTCGTTATTAAAGTACGCCGAGTGACATGTCTGTTATAATATAATACATTTGGTATCATTCATCAATCGCACATATCTGGCGCTGGTTCTTCGCTTGCATGCAAGCCTACAGCTAAAGACCTGCTTCACATGCTGTGTATCCCTCAGTGGCAGATCCAGGATCTCGCAAGGGGGGGAAATTGTTGTCCCCTGGACTTCAGTGCCCCTATTGCTGAGTGCACACATCATGAAGTAGTTTGTTCACGGGGGGAGGATGTTAGTCAGAAAATGTATCGGATGTACTGCAGGGAGTTGGTATCTGGTTCTTGTCTTCGTACTTTCCGTGGTGTCGAGACTGGAACATTCCAAACCAGTTCAGGATTAATATCAGGGGCGGTTCTTGCCCTTCGTGAGTGGGTAAACTGATCTTGCCCGGTATCTCCCACTAGAACGCATCATACAAATTACTACTAACAAGCGGCAGCCGACGTGAGAGACGGTGTGGACTTCTTGCTCACACGGTAAAAATCCCTCGGTGCTCTTCGACCAGAGTATAATAAAGCAGGCACAGTGGCAAAAATCAGCTTCCTTGCCAACTCTCCCCCATCCCGAGGTACGAATTATCGTTCGGAGGAGTAGGTAAACTAAACTAAGCTTGGTGAAAATAGTCTGGCCCATCTGGGAGACGCCACCCTCCCCCCCCCCACCTTCAGCACCTAACGTCTTAAATACTATAGCGTTAAACCAAGGGCGGTCGGCCCATGTAAGGCACTAAGGCAGTGCTTCACCTGAGTAGAACTGGAAAGTATTTTTGTATGCTATTTTCATACAAATGATGCATTCATCCACTGGAAAATAGCAAAGTTGAAAAACTGGAAACAAGTATGTATTGGTGACTAGTAATTATGGTGAAAATTGAAGTTCACATTTACATCTTAGCTTCAAAACAGCTCTATCACCGGTCGGCAAAGGCATGCAAAGGCAAAGGCAAAGGCACATATCGCCATATATTGCGCATTCGTTTCATAACAAGCGCAGGGTGTGCGGTCTTTTTGGAGTGCAGTCCATTCTATTCTTAATGGAAATCCCTGTGTGAGGAACACTTTTGAGGTACATCGGGCCATGTTTTGCACACAAAAAAATGTTCCCATTTATTCGTGAAAATAAGGCAATGTGAGGAATTGACGGGCAGGAGCAAGTTATTTACCAGACTTGTGCTCGACTTAAATTTTTTTTAATCAGCTCACATTTGACTCATAGATCTTGAGATCCGATTCAACTCATGATTCACAGCAGGTCAAAATTATTTGATTCGACTCAATTCAGACTCAGAGCTACAGAGATCCGATTCAACTCACGACTCAAACATAAAGTTGAATCGATTCAGATCCGACTCAATGGCATCAGACTCATAAGCCATATGATTTGGTGTGCACTGCCCACGCACTATATATATATATATATATATATATATATATATATATATGTATATGTATATGTATATGTATATGTATATGTATATGTATATGTATATGTATATGTATATGTATATGTATATGTATATGTATATGTATATGTATATGTATATGTATATGTATATGTATATGTATATGTATATGTATATGTATATGTATATGTATATGTATATGTATATGTATATGTATATGAATATGTATATGTATATGTATATGTATATGTATATGTATATGTATATGTATATGTATATGTATATGTATATGTACATGTATATGTATACGTATATGTATATGTATACGTATATATATATATATATATATATGTATATATATATATATATACATATAAAATATAATATATATATATATATATATATATATATATATATATATATATATTACATAGGGGAAGAGGGGGGGGGTCCTGAACACTTTAGGCATTATGCAAGAAATAGATGTACTGCTGCTTCTGTATGGCTGAACCAGTAATTGTACTGTGTTTACTGAACACAAAAATGAACAAGCTATCCATATCCAAACAGTTCCTTTCAATGAAATCCTCTAACCACTTGCAAAGAGCAACTTTAAAACAGATGATTATTTTATAGCGGTGTGCCGTATCCTGAACATGAAAATGTTGTCGTTCAGGATTACCTCACTGTAGCTGTTGTGGTGCAAGCTATTAGTAGCAATAAAAAATGCTGGTGTAATTGCACAACAAAATTGGACGTCACTTCCTTATGGTTTCCTAAAGTCAACTGCTCTTCGAAGCCTACAATGGTTCCTGTGAACTTCGCAACCTCTGTACATAAAGTATAGGTATAATTATGTGATCAGACTTTTATGTTTTGGTAGCGACAGGTCCATCATTTATGAATACCCCATCTTTTTGTTATTTATGCACTGAACATGATGTGGGAGACGACCAAAGGTAGGTGTTCAGAAAACGGAACGTGTTCAGATATCCCCCCTCTTCCCCTATATGTGATGTGAAAACAGTTATGGCAAAAATGATTTATTCAACAGACAGTTTGATGTCTACGCATCTTCATCTGTCTAATTAAAGAAGGGAAATAGTATTTATTTAGACGCGAACGAAGATGCTCTAACATTGAAACATCTTGATCTGTTGAATATATTATTTGTGCTAAAACTTTGGGTATAATTGGAGATCAAGGTAAATTTTGATTATTTGGAATTTTTATTTTGAATGCATGGTATTTTAACGTAAAAAATGACGATGCGACCACTCATTTTCCCTGCAAATGATAACTTCTCAGTTGGCAAAGAAATAAACAATCAAAATCTTCTCTACAAATATAGCACATCGCGTATTATCATCCGTACCTGGTGTGTCATAGACGTGATAAAGAAGAAGTTCAACACTTCATGCACTCGCTTTAATACTCTTTGACAACGAAAACCGTATGTTTCTGCCTTAATTCGGTATATATTCGGTATATATTAGGCATATATCGCCTTGGGCACAGCCTTGACTCGATAGGCCTTGGGCACAGCTGTCCAATACAGGGGGCGGTCAAGTTGTTCCGGGCCTGTGACGTAGCCAAGGTGATACTCGGCAGCACTTGGCGTGCATCCCAAGCCAAAATATCCAATATTTGCCACGGCTTTACGCAGACAATTTTAATTATATATTAGAAAATTTGGCACCATGCGAATGCCTGAAGAATTCTACACACGAATCCGGATCGTTTTTACTTGCATCGCCTCGAAAAAGTATGTTTCCTTGCCGGTAAACGAGGGCACTACACAAAACAGGCCGGCCAACTCCCGGAGGGCGGGGCCTAGAGTCGTTGCCATGACGACCGGCTGGCCCTCAAGGCCAGTCGTGCGCCGAGTCTCGACAGAAAAGGAAGCTGCTGTTAAATGAAATTGCCAGGAATCTGCTAGATTTGGAATATTCTACTATAGTATTCCATAATCTTCCAGATGTCCACCACATTCTAGTAGAATATCGCATATTCTAGCTGTGACGTCACCAAGGCACAGTTTATACTAGATCTGAGAATATATTAAACTTGGGTGTACCCGTTCTTTAATATACTCTGGTCTAATACATCCTCGAAGGTTTAGTATGTATATTTACTAAGAAGGGAAGTGTGTTTAGTAAGGATGTTTCCTAAATTTCTGGAAGTTTAATATGTATTCTTACTAAAGTTACCTCTACAATAGGTGGTTTTACAGCGGATTTTTGCTCCCAGGTCAAGTGGTCTCAGGAACAATATAGAGGGAGAAGACCCGTATTTAAATTATTTTCTTCGACTGATTTATTAGGAAAAAGTACTTGAACTTGAAGTGCTTATATCTTGGGAATTTTTCATTTTCCAAATGAATTAGTCAAATTCGTTGAAATCACATAAGAAAACACCAGAAAAACAACATTTTGATAAAAAATGTGTGCCATTTTTACACAAATCCTGTAATTGTCGATGGAAAGAATCAACCTCAATATGGCGTCACTCACTTGTTCTCTCATGATAACCTCTCCTCTATATATATAAGTTTGAGACATTGCTTAAATTACACAGGCCAGGACTTCGAGCAATCGTGCTCAAATCACCTGAACAAAACCTATATAATGCCACGCATTCCAAAATACTTGATATTTTCATCAATAAAGTTGACCATGTGTTGCTATAACAAGAACAATGCTATTTGTTCAGAAAAAAAGATAATGCTTGTATTCGAGACTAAGTTTTAGGATATTATAGAAGACATATATAAACTGGTTGAAATATGTTATATCCAGTACACATTTCCGTCATATATAGGAGACAAAAGTAATCTGCAGCCAAATTGATACCAAATTAACCAAATTACACAAATTTATACCATGTATTAAAAAACCTTCGGATGACGTCATGCAGGCTTGACAGAAAACTTCCATCTACCTTCTAGTAAAGGCACCTTTGTTTGTTATTTGTCACACGCGCGTCTGATATGATATCAGACGCGCAGGTGACAAATAACAAGCCAACGGAATTTTATTCAGTGCAGATGCCAATTCCAGTGCAGGACAATGTCGGTTCCATATTCTTCTTCACAATTACAACCCATTTATGTGTTGTACTCCTGGTACTAGGATTGACTCGTGCATGATACTGATTGTGGATACCAAGCTTAACATTAATAATTATTTGTAGTTATTGTAATTGGTTTTTGGTAAATAACTTCAGTACTGGTACCCTCCATTCTTTACTCACTGGTAGATTAGAAGTTGACAATTGTATTGCTAAGCATGAATAATTATGCTGTGTTTTTACTCCCTACTTTGTGTCATGACATAATATTCACACAGATACATGCTTCATATTATTTGTTCATAACATGCATATGAGTCACAAGACTCAAATGACTCATTGTGATTCAAATGATTGACTCATGATTCAACTCATTTATTTTTTAGAAAGATGTGATTCAACTCACGACTCAAAATATGTTTTGTGGAAAAGAATTGATTCAACTCTTGACTCATCCGAAAACGATTGATTCATGAGTCGATTATTGATTCAACTCGAGTCTAGCACAAGTCTGTTACCTACCCACCCACTTAGGTAGGTACGAGAAGTGGCAAATACTATACTAGAACCAAAGCCCAACCAGGAAGTTTGTTAGTGACCAGTGGACTCTTACTGGGCTTTGATGTGATGCTTAGTCAGCTCTGTAAATTACATGCATTCACTAGTGTTTCTAGGACGGAGATATCAGTCCAGCCAACAAGAATAAGCAGTCTGTTTTGGAGCAAACTTGTTCTTCAGTCTCAAATTATGCAAAACCTAGTAGTATTTTATGAAACAGTGTTGCTCTGAGCTCATGCTTAGGCAATTAGGCACTTACGAAGCTTTCCAAATCCAAGGAATTTGAATATTTGTGAGAATTAGTTTTTACTTGGCCATACCAAACGACTCAAAACCAACTTTTGGGATCTGCGCAATACATAAATGTGTATCTTGATGTAATTTTGAGAAAAAAACCATATCTTTTGGAAATGGAAACTTTTTGACATATGCACTTCAAGTTGTACTTATATCTCAATAAGCAGTCATTTCACCAATAAAAGAAGGTATTATTGTGCTTTAAGGTGGTAACAAGACAAACAAACAAACAAAGTTAAGTTTTACACACATTTGCCGCCATAAAGCAAACAAATGGGTTAGGTTTTGTTTGGTTAGGTTAGGTTAGTTTAGGCTAAGTATGATTTTTTGTGTAATTTTTTTTTAACATTTTTTTTACAGCAGCTGAGGTTAGGTCAGGATGGGCTTTGTTTTTTATTCCAAAAGTTTCCAGAAAATAAATTGCTTAACTTTTTTAATAACAAATTCTCCAAAGTGAGGTTAGTCTAGGTTAGGTTGTTATGGTGCATTTTTATTTCATTTTTTAAACTACCTTTTTTATTTCAACTAAAGTTTTTATTTCATTTAAAAATGAAATAAAACTAATTTTTATGTCATTTGTTACCTAACTCAAAGTCCACTTTTTGGTGTTATTTTGCTCACAACCTGAAAAGCAAGCATTTGCACAGAAAATGAGTGGTCCCATCATCTTAGTCACCTTCATGAACATTGCATTGGAATGAATTCCAAGAATTCATAATACACCCTAAAGCATGAATTTACTGCAAAGAACATCATATCTATCAAATAACATTTCAAACAGCCACATAAAAAAACATCTTTTGTGGCAATGCAGATGTAGGCTGCACCACTTCATTTCAATAAAATATGGGAAGTATGCAGAAAAAGTGTGCTGTGTGAGGCAGCATATTTTTTAGAATAATGTAATATTACAATAAAGCATAACCTAACCTAACCTGACCTAACATAACATAATCTACTGATGCTAGATCATCTAAACCTACCGATATTCGATTACCCAAACCTACTGATATTGGATCACCTAATATCACTCCATCACTGGATGATTATGTAGCATCTGCAGTATCAATGCTCGGTGACATGATTTCAAATAAAGAAAATCTTGCTTATATGTTATTTCCCAAAGAAATGGCACCTAAAAAGAAGTTGCTTGGTAAGCTTCAACAAGTCCAGTTCATGTATTCTTGATTCTGATTTGCTCTCAGGGGCTTCTATATCAACACGAAATCTTTTCTGGTGCGCCAAATTGTTTGCGTGCTTCGTCCCACTATGTTCATTCACGCCTGCCATTCATGACTGCCTGTTCTTCTGTTCAAATACATGTTCATCGGCCCGAGTAAGCCCCTTCAGGGCCCACGGAGGAAGTATGTCTTCATGGCCCCTCCGAATGCACCACTGGTGCCCCTTGCACGTTAAATACGGCCCTGAATCGTATACGCTTTTAGCACAATTTTGACGCGATTGGTACAAACACGATTATTGGCGCGATACAAATCGGTTTTGATCACTGCTCCTTGCTTGGATGCGAACAGCATTGGTGCAGTAGTTTGGCATTGTCAAGTAATCTGTGTAATGATGCATTTTTGTG
>JAOTOM010002752.1:0-5000 GCA_034440615.1 Ashinkailepas kermadecensis | reverse complement strand
GTTAGGTCTTCATTCGGTCCAATGGCTCCGGTGTGCTTTGAGGGACTCTGTTATGTTTTCTTAGACCTCCCGGTGTGCTTATTTGGAGCTGCAACGCAGGTTTTAAGGCCATGCCACTTTTTGCGAGACTGGGTGCGCTTTGTAGGGCTCTTGCATTTTCGGCCTCCCGTTGTGTTCTTAGGGTCCTTCTGTGCTTATTTAGGGCACATTTGTGGGATCCCAACACGATTTTGGAGGCTCCGGTATAATTCCTCGGGGTCCCTGTGCGACTTTTCGGGCTTAGGTGCGTGTTTCCAGGTAGATCCGACGCCAGTTTTTTTTGGGGGGGGGGCTCGACGCGATTTTGGTGACTTCTGAATTCTTCAAAGTACGAGTCCCGGCCTGATTTTTGGGGTAATCGGCGCCATATTTTTGTGTCCCGCCCCGATTTTTCGAGTTTAGATACGTTTTTTTCGGGGCCGTGCACGATTTTGGAAGGCATTTGGTGGTATGTTTGAGGCTCAGGAGCGATTTTCCTGGCTCGGACATCTATTTTTCGGAATCCTTCCTTAATTTGGGGGCTCCGTCTTGACATTTGTCGGGTTCCGATGCGATTTTTGGGGCCAAGCCATGTTTATTTGGGGCCATCGACGCTTATTTTTGGGATCCCGAGAGGAATTTTTGATGCCCCGACCATATTTATTTTTTGGACTACCGACGGAAATTTGTGTGTCCCAGGCGCGATATTTCGGGGACTCTGCGCGAATTCGCTGGGCGCGTTGCACTTTTCTGGGCCCCAGCGCGATTTTCGCGGGCCTCGGCGCAAATTTTCGGGCCCGGCGGGAGTTTTTGCATCCGTTGCATTTGTTTAGAACCCCCGATGCGAATTTATGGGGCCCCAAGGCTATTTTTGGGGACCCCGGCGCGATTCTTGGGAGCCCACCCGTTCAGGAGGGAGGGGGAATTTTTCTTTTCGCTAAGCCACTGTGGTTGCTCAACGGGATTTTTCAGCCGATGCCACACTTCAGAGTAGAAAGGCCTTTCGGAGAACTTTCTTTCGGGATCTGTTCTGAGTATTCCGGTGCTTGGGTCGATTCCATGGAGTCTATTTGTCATTTTTTAGTGTCGATTCGTCGGTGTCGAGCGTGATTGTCAAGGACACCTGTCCGACTTTTTTGGAGCCACAGAACGATTTTCAGGTGTCCCGGCCTGATATTTTGGACCCCCAGCGTGATTTTCAGGAGTCCAGTCCGTCTTTCTGGGGCCATCTTGATTTTCAAGGACACCGGCATGACTTTTTGGGTCACCAGCGTGATTTTCAGGGGCACAGGTGCTAACTTTTGAGGCCTCCTGCTTGATTTTTAAGGGACCCAGTCCGACATTTGGGGACCCCAGCGCACCATTATTTTTAAACTCTTGCCTTTAATCCTATGCGGAGGCGGACATAGATCCAGGGAGATGGGGGCACTGGGGCATGTGCCCTCCTCCTGTGGAAATGTGGCGCCCCTCCAACTAGGCAGGCGCTCCATGATGGCTCGAGTGAACCTTCGTTCGCCTGTTCAATGAACTTTCAGTTGAAGGCACCCATCCAGGGACATTGTGCCCCTCCTGAAAATGCCCCTGAACCTCTGCATGTGCTACTTCACCGCAATACTGTGCCATCGACTCTGTTGCCTTAGGTCACCCATACTGCAGTACAATCGTAACTTGTGTCAACACAACACAACCTGCGCAACTTGTGTCCACTGTGTCCACTGTGTCCACTGTGTCCACTGTGCCACCACAGGGGCGGATGCAACGGGGTATTGAAAAAATCCCCCCATGGAGGTATACGTCCCTCCGGCAGGAAAAGGCGGACCTTCAAAAAGGCTTCGGTGCACCACTCTTCCTCGCTCGGATTTGTGAACCAAAGATCTTTGGTTTTTAATCTTATTTTCGTACAAAACGATGCTCTTAACTACTGGAAGATAAAAATACAATAAAAACTGGACCAAGAAATGGATGGGTCATTCGTAATTATCGTGAAAACTTAAGTTCAGATTTACACATTCAATTTGAACCAGCTATATTACTACTCTGAGATACGTATGCATGAGACTGGCTTCTATCAGATATCGCCAAATATTGCGCTTTCGTTTCATAAGAAGCGCAGGGTATACGCCCTTCGCTAGATAAACGAAAGCGTTTCTATGGAGTGTATTGTACAGGGCTAAAAAATAGCACCGTCCTGGCGATAGCGTCGGCGACCAGGTGCAGACTCACCAGGCCGCAGTGGCGACCAAAGCCAAAATTTTGCTTTGATATGTCAATCAACATTTGAACCATAAATGATAGAATTACTTTCATTTAGCAGCAATGATCTTTTTCCAAATCAAAAGTGTACTTTGCGCGTACCGCTAATGCTACCAAATGTCCCGTCCCTCTGACATACCATATTTATACTAGAAGCTCCCGTCGGCACAGGACGGCGCTTTTCTGACAACCACAATGCGAAACCAATGGCATACCGTGGTCGCCAAAAGTGCCGACGGAATGCGGACCCGCCGACCAATGTGGGCGTCGCCTAGAAATCTAGTTGTAAATGAGGAATTGGAAATCGGGCAACTCTTGGTGGCTTGTTCTGTCGTTCGTTCGAAAATTGGTTGTTTACGGTATTTGTACCTAATCGTGATGGTTAATTAATGTCTTGTTTTCGTGAATTGATTGCTTGACTGCCTTGATTCATATTGACATTCCCGAGGTAGGTACCTAGTTAGATATTCAGGCGTAGACTCCATCCAACCATTCAAGATACTTACAGGGAACCAGTTTGCTCCTGGAGGTTAGAGGTCAAATTGGATCAGGATAATACAGAAAGGTATGTTGATGCTCCTACCTACTTAGGTACCCAGGAAGGAACGGGAGAGTCTAAAATGCCCACTTTTTCTGCCCGAAAGACGATCTCAGCAATCACGAAGTGTACGTTGATGAAAGTTGCAGTAATAGATGTTTTGTAATTAATGAGGTGGTTCTGAGCTACAACCGTATTGAATATTTTCCTTTAAATGCCTTTAAATTGCCCCCAAATGACTTTCTATTGTTGTGATTACAGCGTTTCAACGCCGTTTGGGGGCAATTTAAAGGCATTTAGAGGAAAATATTCAATACGGTTGTAGCTCAGAACCACCCCATTAATTACAAAACATCTATTACTGCAACTTTCATCAACGTACACTTCGTAATTGCTGAGATCGTCTTTCGGGCAGAAAAAGTGGGCATTTTAGACTCTCCCGGAAGGAACCTACCTAGGTGCCAAGGTACCTTCCTAGGTACAAGGATATGATCTTGGGTAGCGGTGCCCAGAGTGCAAGCATTGGTAAGTTTGTTGTTTTACTTTGGATATGACATTGTAAGACAACAAATATTATAAGAACACATTTAATAATGGAATTAAGATGATGTAGCATGTTGCCTACCTAACCATTTACATATTACCAGCACAAATGCATGCATACTTTCCAGTTGGTAACGATGATAATATCAACATCTTGATATTTAGTTGGGGCAGTATATAATGAAGAAGAATGTAATATGTCAAATAAATCCTAATCTAACATAACCTCTGCCACTAGGTGATTTTATGCTTTATCCCATGTGTTATGTCAGGCCTTTAATTCTAGCCTAGTCTTCTTTTTTGAAAGAAATATATCAGGGTCCAACACTATCTTCAGAAAATGGAAAAATCAAACATTTTCTGCAAAAAAACAAGAAAGCAAAACATAATTGTATTCCATTTTTAGCAGGAATGAATGGTTCCATTGTCTTAATCATGTTCAGAAACATGATCTCACAATATTGGCTATAATTGCACTTTAAGGTATGCATGAGGCAAGTTTTGCACACATTTCATCTTCATGAAGCAAGCAATAGGGTAAGGACTGATTGGGTTAAGCTTTTCTTTTAAGCTAAAAACACTCATTTTTAAACCTTTTTCAACAAACAAAAAATATTTCTTGAAAAACAAATTGGCTAGGGTAGGCTATGTTAGGTTTTTAAATTTGAAAATGTTTGAAAAAAATTGTGAAATTTTATTTTTGCAAGAAATGCATTTTCTTACATGGAAGGTTAGGCTAGGCTAGGCTAGGTTATGCTAGGTTATGTTATGTTGCACTTTTTCTTTCTTTTGCACATTATTTGTATGCTATATTACCCAACTCCAAGCCAATTTGTTGGTGTTATTTTGTGTACTAACTGAAAGGTATGCATATGCACAGGAAATGAGTGGTCACGTCATGTTGACCACATTCACATAGAGATTGCATAGGAAAAATACATTCCAAGAATTCAAAAATTACGTGAAGGTGCAGATTTACCTAATATTGTCCTGAAGTGTCATGTCATTCTGAAAGTAAAAAACAAAAACATCTAGTGTAAATTTTTGGGTATTGTGCTTTTAGGTATTCACAGGACAAGTTTTACACACATTTTACTGCCATGAAGCAAAGAGTGGTGTTAGGTTTGGTTACATGAGGTTAGTTTAGGTGTTTTTATGGAGAACAATTTTCCTTTATTGAACAACACAAATGTTGATTTTTCTTCAAAAGCAGGTTAGGCTAGGTTAGGTTAGGTTTTTCGTTTGATGAATCTTGAGAAATAAATATGAAAGCTTTCTACTTTTTAATATTTTTTTTTTCATGGTAGCTTGGTTAGGTTATGTTATTTCTTTTGCTTTTGAGCATTATTTGTATGCTATATTACCCAATTGAAGGCCACCTTTTTAGTGTTCTTCTACCTGCCAACTTAAAAGTAAGCATTTGCAGAGGAAATGAGGAAATGAGGGACAAAATTAACTTGTTCTTTGTGTATTTCATTAAATTAGAAATCCTAACATAAGATATCCTATGATAACACCTTTGCTTTACAGAGGAAAAGCATGTGATTACTGATTAGCATGTCTTGTATACAGTCTAAACTACAAATTACTGCAGCTCCTAAGATGACAAGTGGAGAAGGTTTAGATAAAGATACCTATATAGAAGAAC
>JAOTOM010002751.1:0-116702 GCA_034440615.1 Ashinkailepas kermadecensis | reverse complement strand
AAGGGAAGTGTTTTAGGCAACACTAGCGACTTGTTTGATGCATATTCATATGCTGTATAGTTTCAAGGTCATGTTAGGTCACCAAGGTCAAGTCACGTCAAGTTCATGACAGGTTAATAGAACCAAACTTGATCAAGTGGAATGTTGCCATAAATGCACTACTGGTTGTCATTTGTACTGTTTGTCATTGCGTTTCCATACTTTATTCATGTACTTCACTCCCTTCTTCACGAAGCCGATTGCTCCGAGCTGCCCGGCGGAGCAGTCGGGCGGGCGGCCGGTTCCGGTGACTGGAACAGGTAACTGACTTGATAAAGTGGTGCTATATAGGTGACCTGAGGACAAATGTTGGATCTAGCATCTGCATTGCATCATTAGTAATGTCCAAAACATCATTGATGTCCATTTTTGAGCATTTAAACACAATCACAGCGATCCATAACGATGACAAGCCAAGCCACGCAAAACCGGAATTTTTTTCCAATCTTACCTCATTTGACCTTGAAGATAATGAGCTCAGGTCACGAAAATTGCACACAATATAATTCACTATCGTGTCCATCCACCCTGCGAATTTCGTTCCTCCAGCTATACTAGGAGCCGAGATCTTAGGGGGGAGCGGAATCCGTCCCCCCCCTCCAGTGCGCGTAATTCTCAGAGGCCCTCCAGGGCGCGTGTTATGTGAATTCTTTATGTGGCGGAATTTCTGTAATGTTTTGGAAGTGTAATGATGCTTTTGCTAATGTGTCGCTTCTTCGTTCCCTGGGATGCCTCAGTGACTGGACACCCACAGGAAACGGACCTTCACGCCCATCAGATGAAGTGTTCCTAACGTTTCATAAATAGAGATATGGCAATGATGTGAAAAAGAAAGTGACGAAAGAGATTGTAAAACAGATTTGGAGTCAGAACAAATGATGATGCTGCGCATGGGGACAAACGTACGTAAAGTAGATGTACGTATGGTAGATGTACGTACGTAAATGTACGTACGCAAATGTACGTAAGTGCAGATGTACGTATAGCAATTGTACGTAAGCGCAGATGTACGTATGGCTAATGTACGTGAGCGCAAATGTACGTATGGCAAATGTACGTATGCGCAAAAGTACGTACGTGCAAATGTACGTAAGCGCAAATGTGCGCATGTGCAAACGTACGTATGGCAATTGTACGTAAGTGCAGATGTACGTATGCCAAACTTACTTAATCGCAAATTTACGTATGACAAATGTACGTAAGAGCAAATGTACGTACGGCATCTGCATCTAACAATTGTGCTTAAACGCAAAGGTACGTATGCCTAAATGGACGTACATTGGCTCACACGTACATTTGCTCTTACATTCTTTTACGTTTACGTACTGTTGCGCTTAGGTACATTTGCGTTGATGTACCTTTGCGCTTATGAACATTGCGCCTACATACATTTGCGCTGACGTACTTTTGCGCTTACGTACAGTTGCGCCTATGTACTTTTGCGCTTACGTACATTTGCGCTTACGTACACTTGCTTATACCAACATTTACACTTACGTGCATTTGTGCTTACGTACATTGTGCATACATACATTTGCGCTTACGTACATTTGCGCATACGCACTTTTGCGCTTTCTGGTGACTTCACACGCCTTATTATAAACAAGTATATATTTCGGTCTGATGCATTCGAACCCTTGAAAAAATATTATGTTGCAATGTTTAGATACGTAGCAATTTTTTTTTTTTTTAAAATGAAGTTGGAACGATCTCAGTTGACTAGATTAACACGCGCCCTGGAGGGCCTCTGAGAATCACGCGCACTGGAGGGGGGGGCGGATTCCGCACCCCCCTAAGATCTCGGCTCCTAGTAAAGCTGGAGGAACGAAATTCGCAGGGTGGATGGGCACGGTAGTGAACTCTATTGTGTGCAATTTTGGTGACCTTAGGTCAATATCTTCAAGGTCAAATGAGGTCAGATTGGCCAAATTTTTCGGTTTTGCGTGGCTTGGCTTGTCATCGTTATGGATCTCTGTGATTGTGCTTAAATGCTCAAAAATGGGCATCATTGATGTTTTGGACATTACTAATGATGCAATGCAGATGATAGACCCAACATTTGACCTCAGGTCACCTACATAGCACCACTTTATCAGGTCAGTTACCTGTTCCAGTTACCGGAACCGGCCGCCCGCCCGACTGCTCCGTCGGGCAGCTCGGAGCAATCGGCTTCGTGAAGAAGGGAGTGAAGTACATGAATAAAATATGGAACGCAATGACAAACAGTACAAATGACAACCAGTAGTGTATTTATGGCAGCATTCCAGTTGATCAAGTTTGGTTCCATTAACCTGTCGTGAACTTGACCTGACTTGACCTTAGTGACCTAACATGACCTTGAAACTATACAGCATATCAATATGCATCAAACAAGTCCCTAGTGTTGCCTAGAACACTTCCCTTTTGTCAGTATACTGGGAGCGCATCTGCGCCGATTTTTGTGGTCTGGCGCTATAACATTTTTTGACTTTAGCGGCCCCTAACCTGAAAAATATTCGGGCGATTTCAATTTTTCTTATTTTAAACGACGCGCCGTTCATTTTTAAGCAGGTACACCGAAAATCGCGTCTATCGACCGGTAAAATCTGCAGTTATATGCGAAAAACCGGAGGGGTGGGCGGATTTCGCCCCCCTCCAGTGCGCGTGTTAAGCAGTTCTTCGTAATTCAACCGCGGACCTTGGATGAGGTAACTCACATATGTCCATCATACAAGTTTGGGGAAGATAATAATGCACTCCTGTGCACAAGGTACAATTGAACCAATCTTTATGGTGGGTCTGTAGAATGGCCCGCCTGATGTGACTGGCTGACTCCCAGTTAGGCACTCTGAAAGCAATAAGTCTGTTGGTTAAGATAAAGCCAAGCAGCTAAGATAAAGACGAAGAGGTGTTGGCCTTACAGCGTTAAAATAATGATTTCTCGTTAGGTGTGAGATGTCGAAACGAGTACGACAGGATGTCGAATTCGCCATGGAAGTAATGTTATTCATAATCGTGTCCTGCAAACCCAGCTTTGAGATAATTACGCACATATGACTGTTCTCGTTTTGCATGTTTTGAAATGCATCTTATCTGGATATACCGATATCAACGATAACGATGCAAACACCTATGCTATAAACTGGCATTATATGACATATCGCATCATAGGTATTCTATTCACCTGAAATTTCCCTACGGGATATTCTTTATCACGATCTCAGATCCGTTATGGTGAGCGGAATTAGGATGCTTGCGAACGGAATACGGTTAGAAACGAGGCATACAGACTCCACAAACATGCACCAAGAAGCACGCTGGCGATACTTCTTTGGGAAGGATGTCGATTCAGTGTTCATTAAATGGTATATTCCACCCTATTTTGCGAATAATTTATCACTGTGGCCTTAACACCATATTATTAGGAGTGTCTGCAAGAAACAAAGTTTCTGCCACGAAGCAACCAATGTGTAAAGCATACAAGCATCACTTGGTGCGTCTACAATTTCATCCTGTAGCATGACCCTTGACGACCGATCGATTATAATTTGTTTAAGTGGTTTTTATTTCCACAAAAACCGGCTCTGATTTAGTGTCACATCTCTCTCGAGAACTTGGCGAATGGAACGGCCAGCAGGTTAATCACCGGAAGCCAGTGGAACGGCAGGAATGTATATCACCGGAAGCAAGTAGAACGGCCAGAAAGTATTCCATCGGAATCCAGGGGAACGGCCACAAAGTAACCCATCGGAAGCCTTGCCATTTTATTTTGTATATCAGTCCGCCATCCCTGCATTCGTCGTCCAGCACTTTCTTGATGAAGAAGTGCTCCTAAAAAGAAGAAAACGGACTCACAATTGTGGTTATGATGGCAATTTCTGGGTGGGGGGGACATTTCGGTTTTTCAAACTTCAAATTTTCTTCCCTCCTAATTCCAGAGCAGATCTCACTTACACAAATTCAGCTGAATAATTATTAGGCACCTGTTTTGACCGTATTTGGCTGTTTACTAGCAAAAACAGTCACCAAGGTCATTTTGGTAGCATGTTCACTTACAGCAGCCTGAATAAGTATCTGGTACTTTATAGAGTATAATGTCTCAACATGTTGCGTGAAAACCAAAATAAGCGCAATCCCAAGAGCATTTGACTCATATAAATGTAAAATTGTATTCCATTCATCTTTGCACCATGGACTGCTTTTGCATGCATGTACTGATGAAACTTTTCGTCCAGATAAGGTTTTGAATACCTGAACACATATGCTACATATTTATGGGACTGACTTTATAAAGTACTTAAATAAAACTTCGCAATTGCAATGTGCTATGTCATTTAGTTTTTAACCATGCTCCACAAAAGTTTCCTGAAGCTGTCTTTAAAGTCATAAAGTCATAAAGTGTTAAGGCTTAATAAGAGCCACAGGGGCCCATCTGGGTTAAGTCTACCTGGAAAAGATACAAGAAAAGTATATGCTTTCACCCCAATCAATCAATTATCTCAAGTTCCTAGGGAGCTATATATCCCAGCATATCTAGCACCATTCACCTGATATTGCATAACACACTCCTCACCAATTACAAACTCCTCCAATCATGCCCATTGTGCTACCATAGCCAATCTCATCAGTATCACATCCAGAAGGAAGGTGCTGAATCTACTGTTAGGTACACCCTATTTAAAGTTATAATGTGTTAAATAAGAGACCCAGGGGCCCATCCAGTTAAGTATGTAAATGGAAGATAACATAAGCCTGGTAAAAGACCTACCCCAACCATCACCACATCCTAAAAAAAAACATCCACCAACATCCCACACGCCTATCAATGCCTATCACCCCAGCTATCCCGCCCTATTCCATTGATCCCTCTTAACACATATGGATCGAATGCCTTACCAACAATTTTCAAACTGCATCCACGCCCGCTCAAAGGGGTCCGCGCCGTGCACACCCACTTGTATAAATTTCACCCCACCCACCACAATCTAGAACTAAAAAATAAGATTTTCCTGTAAAAAAAATGTTCACCATACTTTCAAATACATTCAGTGAGGAACTCCCCACAGCATCAGCATGTCACCAGTGATTGTTCATGTCACCAAATGTCACCAGTGAATGTTTATGTTCCCACCGGCGATGGTTCACCATCGCAGCGTGTCCAAATTCTCAACTTTACAGGTGAACTCAACATGTGCTCACATACACACATATATACAAATAGATACACACATGCACACACACACCCACCCACCCACACACCCGCACATACGCACACCTGCACATACACACATACACACATACACGCACACACACCCACACATACGCACATACACACACGCACACACACCGTTGATGTATATATCCCATTTGATCTGGTAAACGATCCCGGTTGTTGCAAGTTAGCTGGATACGCCTCGGATTGTAAAATAAGTCGGATGGGATCCGCTTGGAGAAAAATAGCTTCATAGACATCTGAATATCTTGCTCACCACACAGTGTACAATATATAAACTAATATAATAGTAGATGCCGTAAACCATGTGACGTATGCCCAACAACTTGGCTTCCTGTTGAAACAGGTGTAATTTAGTCACGTAATTAATCGATTTGTCAATCAAAGTGAATTAAAGCAAGGAAGTGTAGAAGTGGGATATTATATCACTATTTTTCGACAAGACCATGCTTCATTCACATTATAAACCTCTCCTCGACGTTCGCTACGCGCTCTGCGACTGAGCTCCATGCAGCCTTTCCAGCTCATTCTGTGTTACCGAAGTCCGAATTCCATGCCGATCAATTGTTTCCTGTCGAAAGAAGTCCATTGGTAGCCTGCTCACTGAACTACCAGTGTTGTTTGTCCGACTGAGCATGCAAGGCAGGGACAGCATAGACCAGTCTCTCTCACTTGATAGGTGCAGGGAAAATGGTCACGTGATGACCGCAAACTTGAAGTCCTGTCTTTGGACACTGGTCCGTGGTCAACCCGATGGACTGTCACGTGCCGACTAACTGTGAAGCGGCGCAGTATTATCTGTCAATAAGTAATGTGAAGCGGCAAAGCCTACGTCCCTGGTGGACAGCCATAGTAAAGGTATACGGGAATATAATTCCGTAACCGATTGTACCACACGAAATCCCCCGCACTGTCTATCCGTCGAGCACAATTTCGGTGGTATGGAGTCAATGTGTTGCACGTGAGATACGTGCAAGTGATGCGAGGTCAGGTCTCGTGGAAATCCAGAGGTCAAGAATGTTTCTAGACTGCTACCTACGAGAACAAAACATGCACTTTTTGCTATCTGGGTCCGGCTTAAATGATATTGTTCCTTGTGAGCGATGGTGCTGCCACCTTTTTAGCTCCTCACTTGTTCGCAACGCCACCTGCTCTACTCCACAATTGTAACTCAAGTAACGTTACTTAGACGTTGGCGGTCACGTTGGCGTTATTTGTTCCTGCACTATGGTTCTTTTCGGGCGTCTGCTGCTAGTTTTTCATTGATATGACCATAAATCAACTAATTACAGTTTAATTATTATTTAAAGGCCTGGACATGTATTATCATGTGCAATACATGTTTTTTATGTGCATATCACGCCCAATAACACAATCAAAGTTACCAGCACTTGTTACCTGGTGAAGTAAGCGTTGCCGATTCATCCTTCTATATACAATGACATAGAGATGGGTCTTGGAATAATATGGTTCGTAAACGGATACTCAGTACCAAAATAGTACTGTATTAATTAAGCAACCACCGATATCATGGGCAAACCCATGGGGTGATGCAGTATCGCTCAATACTGTAGCAGCCTTTTAGTCAGTGACATTTCATAATCTGGATGTCTTCTGTTCGTTACAAAACTAGTTTTTGTGGAAAGCATTCGTGACCAGTCACTTATTGTTATTTCAATACGTCATGGATAAATTGCTACTTGAGTGAGATATTGAGGGCCAATCTTGCTACCTACCAGCGTAGGCAAGTTGGCGACTTTCTTGACCTCTGCGGAAATCGACCCTCACATTGCCGTAACACATGAAACGGTAGTCTTATCGCTCGGAATATGGCCAATTCTAGTGCGCTGAGTCAGCTCGGTTTCAACATTCATACCTCGCGGACCAATGGACGTATCAACACGAAACCGACACCATGGCATAGCGACGAGACCTTTGAAGCTCTACAGCGGGGACACTTTCGCCGCACGTAGCACGTGGACAAGGAAGAACGGTGACAATTGAAAGCAGCATTTCTCACCGTTTGTGACGATTGGGTCTGACGCTGGAAAGCAGCTAAAATGCGAAACACTGTTCTGATATTCCCCGGAACCACGTAGGGGGCACGCCTTTCTAAGTGACCATCCACATTTGCAGTGTAGAAGGTTGACGTCATTGTTACGGGATAGCTACGGGTCGTCACCCGAGAAATCGGCTTTGTTTTTATGCTGTTTATGCTTCTGTCAGCCAACGTTTTGGATGAAATGCACTGCACACGCGTCGTTCCAGTCGCTGTGATGCCCACGCCACTGATTTTTCCACCGAAAGTACTCTGTGTATAACCAAGTCGCCCGAAACAATCACCAATGATGTTTTTTTTCGGCCGGCTCAAGTGGCTGCAAAATGCATCAATCATTCACCAGTTCGATTACTTCAGCTAAGTTCAGCGGTTGAAAATTATATTGTAACAGTAGTTACCATGCAAATCACACTGTCATTGGAAGGATTTGATATGTGAATGAAGGGTAGTATACATGGAAATACATGTGTTATTGTGATTATGGGAACGACTGCTTGCAGGCAGCGTAGCCCGCCCAGTGCAAGGGCGCGGTCAATTTGAAATAGTTGAAAAAACCGTACGCCATACTAGTCCAATGTTTGGCAGTGTTTGAGGTGACACAGTGTCTCCGTCGGCCTAAACGAATCGAGAGACCGCTTAGCGGAACGGAAGGTGTGGATGCCGGGCTTCGCCCACAAAAGCGAGCGAGTTAACACTTGCTTGCTGAAATGAACTGGATTTTAGCCGTTGGTGAAATTTCTCCATCCGACTCGCAAACGTTGCCGAGATATCGGTGAAGAAGTGTGTTACATAGTCGGCGGTGGCGGTGGCACAGGGGAACGAGAAAAGGGAGCGCAGTGGCGGAACGAGATCCTTGAACGTCATCAGGAAGCAGGGTCACGAGGCGGGGCCAATTGGAGCGAGGAATTGCACCGTGAGACGAGATCAGGGAGCGTAACAGGGGAATGAAACGGAACATGGTACCGGGGAAATAAATAATCCTGATGATCTGGAGCCGTCTGGATGTGAGCTGCTTTGTATTATTTCTTTCAAGGAGTTAATCTAATTAGTGTGCCAAAATATATATGACTTTGTAAATATAAATGAGAGACTCCCCCTCTGTGTCACCGGCATGCCCTGCTAGTACCTATTACTCTCCCTATAGTCGCCAGTGCCACCTGGGTAGTAGGGATGGAAATTACGTCAGCACAATTGATGATTACGCAGGGGTTGCACAATGTCTGTTGTCATTGGAGTGCACCATGTCCCTTGCCATGCATAATCATTTTCCCTACAGCACTCACCTTCCAGTTTTTCGTCCATTATTTCGACATAGCGTTCTCCATACTGTGATGAACTTTTGAGGACAAAAAATATATGTGTGTCAAAGACTCAAATTTGAACACTGAAAAAAATATTGTTCAAATTTGCTGATGACATCAAGCTGGTTGGAGCGGCAAACAGTAGTGATCAATCTAGTAATATTCAACTAGACTTGGAGGACCTAAAAATGTGGGCTGAACAATGGCAGATGTCTTTCAACTATGATAAGTGTCAGGTTATGCATCTGGGGTCTGGAGGTGACACTTTCAGATATACAATGGGAGGGAGGGAACTTGATGTTATTGAAGAAGAAAGGGACTTAGGTGTGTTGGTTTCAAAAGACCGCAGAAAAACAATATATCTCAGCTAGGAACAGGGCACTCAGAATGCTGAAACTCATTAATAGAAGTGTGATATATAAGAGCAAGGAAGTCATGAAAAAACTGTACTTAGCATATGTGCGACCCTACTTGGAATAATATGTACAAGCATGGAGCCCCTACCTGGACAAAGATATACATATGTTAGAAAGAGTGCAGCGCGAAGCAACTAGACTCATCAGTGGAATAGGTAACTTATAATATGGATTCTGAAATGCTTGTGGCATTAGATATGTACTCACTCAAGTATAGGGTATTAAGTGGGGACATGATTGAAATGTACAAAATTGTTAAAGGACTAGGTCAGGTCAACTTGAATGACGCTCTTCAGTTTAGAGTATCACATAGGGGTCATCAGGTTAGACAAGTTGAGCTGTAGGACAGTTAAGCGACAACAGGTCTTCAGTCAAAGGGTTGTTGATCAGTGGATTAGGCTGCCTGCTGATGCTGTGGGGAGTTCCTCACTGAATGTATTTGAAAGTATGGTGAACATTTTTTTTACAGGAAAATCTTATTTTTTAGTTCTAGATTGTGGTGGGTGGGGTGAAATTTATACAAGTGGGTGTGCACGGCGCGGACCCCTTTGAGCGGGCGTGGATGCAGCTTGAAAATTGTTGGTAAGGCATTCGATCCATATGTGTTAAGAGGGATCAATGGAATAGGGCTGGATAGCTGGGGTGATAGGCATTGATAGGCGTGTGGGATGTTGGTGGATGTTTTTTTTAGGATGTGGTGATGGTTGGGGTGGGTCTTTTACCAGGCTTATGTTATCTTCCATTTACAGACTTAACTGGATGGGCCCTTGGGTCTCTTATTTAACACTTTATAACTTTAAATAGGGTGTACCTAACAGTAGATTCAGCACCTTCCTTCTGGATGTGATACTGATGAGATTGGCTATGGTAGCACAATGGGCATGATTGGAGGAGTTTGTAATTGGTGAGGAGTGTGTTATGCAATATCAGGTGAATGGTGCTAGATATGCTGGGATATATAGCTCCCTAGGAACTTGAGATAATTGATTAATTGGGGTGAAAGCATGTACTTTTCTTGTATCTTTTCCAGGTAGACTTAACCCAGATGGGCCCCTGTGGCTCTTATTAAGCCTTAACACTTTATGACTTTATGACTTTAAAGACAGCTTCAGGAAACTTTTGTGGAGCATGGTTAAAAACTAAATGACATAGCACATTGCAATTGCGAAGTTTTATTTAAGTACTTCATAAAGTCAGTCCCATAAATATGTAGCATATGTGTTCAGGTATTCAAAACCTTATCTGGAAGAAAAGTTTCATCAGTACATGCATGCAAAAGCAGTCCATGGTGCAAAGATGAATGGAATACAATTTTACATTTATATGAGTCAAATGCTCTTGGGATTGCGCTTATTTTGGTTTTCACGCAACATGTTGAGACATTATACTCTATAAAGTACCTGATACTTATTCAGGCTGCTGTAAGTGAACATGCTCCCAAAATGACCTTGGTGACTGTTTTTGCTAGTAAACAGCCAAATACGGTCAAAACAGGTGCCTAATCATTATTCAGCTGAATTTGTGTAAGTGCGATCTGCTCTGGAATTAGGAGGGGAGAACAGATCGCCCAGTTTGAAAAACCGAAATGTCCCCCCCCCACCCAGAAATTGCCATCATAACCACAATTGTGAGTCCGTTTTCTTCTTTTTAGGAGCACTTCTTCATCGAGAAAGTGCTGGACCACGAATGCAGGGATGGCGGACTGATATACAAAATCAAATAGCAAGGCTTCCGATGGGTTACTTTGTGGCCGTTCCCCTGGATTCCGGTGGAATACTTTCTGGCCGTTCTACTTGCTTCCGGTGATATACATTCTTGCCGTTCCACTGGCTTCCGGTGATTAAACTGCTGGCCGTTCCATTTGCCAAGTTCTCGAGAGAGATGTGACACTAAATCAGAGCCGGTTTTTGTGGAAATAAAAATCACTTTAAGCAAATTATAATCGATCGGTCGTCAAGGATCGTGCTACAGGATGAAATTGTAGACGCACCTAGTGATGCTTGTATGCTTTACACATTGGTTGCTTTGTGGCAGAAACTTTGTTTCTTGCAGACACTCCTAATAATATGGTGTTAAGGCCACAGTGATAAATTATTCGCAAAATAGGGTGGAATATACCATTTAATGAACACTGAATCGACATCCTTCCCAAAGAAGTATCGCCAGCGTGCTTCTTGGTGCATGTTTGTGAAGTCTGTATGCCTCGTTTCTAACTGTATTCCGTTCGCAAGCATCCTAATTTTGCTCACCATAACGGATCTGAGATCGTGATAAAGAATATCCCGTAGGGAAATTTCAGGTGAATAGAATACCTATGATGCGATATGTCATATAATGCCAGTTTATAGCATAGGTGTTTGCATCGTTATCGTTGATATCGGTATATCCAGATAAGATGCATTTCAAAACATGCAAAACGAGAACAGTCATATGTGCGTAATTATCTCAAAGCTGGGTTTGCAGGACACGATTATGAATAACATTACTTCCATGGCGAATTCGACATCCTGTCGTACTCGTTTCGACATCTCACACCTAACGAGAAATCATTATTTTAACGCTGTAAGGCCAACACCTCTTCGTCTTTATCTTAGCTGCTTGGCTTTATCTTAACCAACAGACTTATTGCTTTCAGAGTGCCTACCTGGGAGTCAGCCAGTCACATCAGGCGGGCCATTCTACAGACCCACCATAAAGATTGGTTCAATTGTACCTTGTGCACAGGAGTGCATTATTATCTTCCCCAAACTTGTATGATGGACATATGTGAGTTACCTCATCCAAGGTCCGCGGTTGAATTACGAAGAACTGCTTAACACGCGCACTGGAGGGCGAAATCCGCCCACCCCTCCGGTTTTCGCAAATAACTGCAGATTTTACCGGTCGATAGACGCGATTTTCGGTGTACCTACTTAAAAATGAACGGCGCGTCGTTTAAAAGAAGAAAAATTGAAATCGCCCGAAAATTTTTCAAGTTAGGGGCCGCTAAAGTCAAAAAATGTTATAGCGCCAGACCACAAAAATCGGCGCAGATGCGCTCCCAGTATACTGACAAAGGGAAGTGTTCTAGGCAACACTAGGGACTGTTTGATGCATATTGATATGCTGTATAGTTTCAAGGTCATGTTAGGTCACTAAGGTCAAGTCAGGTCAAGTTCACGACAGGTTAATGGAACCAAACTTGATCAACTGGAATGTTGCCATAAATGCACTACTGGTTGTCATTTGTACTGTTTGTCATTGCGTTTCCATACTTTATTCATGTACTTCACTCCCTTCTTCACGAAGCCGATTGCTCCGAGCTGCCCGACGGAGCAGTCGGGCGGGCGGCCGGTTCCGGTAACTGGAACAGGTAACTGACCTGATAAAGTGGTGCTATGTAGGTCACCTGAGGTCAAATGTTGGGTCTATCATCTGCATTGCATCATTAGTAATGTTCAAAACATTAATGATGCCCATTTTTGAGCATTTAAACACAATCACAGAGATCCATAACGATGACAAGCCAAGCCACGCAAAACCGAAAAATTTTGCCAATCTGACCTCATTTGACCTTGAAGATATTGACCTAAGGTCACGAAAATTGCACACAATAGAGTTCACTAGCGTACCCATCCACCCTGCGAATTTCGTTCCTCCAGCTTTACTAGGAGCCGAGATCTTAGGGGGGCGGAATCCGCCCCCCTCCAGTGCGCGTAATTCTCAGAGGCCCTCCAGGGCGCGTGTTAATCTAGTCAACTGAGATCGTTCCAACTTCATTTAAAAAAAAAAAAAATTGCTATGTATCTAAACGTTGCAACATAATATTTTTTTCAAGTGTTCGAATGCATCAGACCGAAATATATACTTGTTTGTAATAAAGCGTGTGAAGTCACAAGAAAGCGCAAAAGTGCGTATGCGCAAATGTACGTATGCGCAAATGTATGTATGCACAATGTACGTAAGCACAAATGCACGTAAGTGTAAATGTTGGTATAAGCAAGTGTACGCAAGCGCAAATGTACGTAAGCGCAAAAGTACATAGGCGCAACTGTACGTAAGCGCAAAAGTACGTCAGCGCAAATGTATGTAGGCGCAATGTTCATAAGCGCAAAGGTACATCAACGCAAATGTACCTAAGCGCAATAGTACGTAAACGTAAAAGAATGCAAGAGCAAATGTACGTGTGAGCCAATGTACGTCCATTTAGGCATACGTACCTTTGCGTTTAAGCACAATTGTTAGATGCATATGCCGTACGTACATTTGCTCTTACGTACATTTGTCATACGTAAATTTGCGCTTAAGTAAGTTTGGCATACGTACATCTGCACTTACGTACAATTGCCATACGTACGTTTGCGCATGCGCACATTTGCGCTTACGTACACTTGCACGTACGTACTTTTGCGCATACGTACATTTGCCATACGTACATTTGCGCTCACGTACATTAGCCATACGTACATCTGCGCTTACGTACAATTGCTATACGTACATCTGCACTTACGTACATTTGCGTACGTACATTTACGTACGTACATCTACCATACGTACATCTACTTTACGTACGTTTGTCCCCATGCGCAGCATCATCATTTGTTCTGACTCCAAATCTGTTTTACAATCTCTTTCGTCACTTTCTTTTTCACATCATTGCCATATCTCTATTTATGAAACGTTAGGAACACTTCATCTGATGGGCGTGAAGGTCCGTTTCCTGTGGGTGTCCAGTCACTGAGGCATCCCAGGGAACGAAGAAGCGACACATTAGCAAAAGCATCATTACACTTCCAAAACATTACAGAAATTCCGCCACATAAAGAATTCACATAACACGCGCCCTGGAGGGCCTCTGAGAATTACGCGCACTGGAGGGGGGGGACGGATTCCGCTCCCCCCTAAGATCTCGGCTCCTAGTATAGCTGGAGGAACGAAATTCGCAGGGTGGATGGGCACGATAGTGAATTCTATTGTGGGCAATTTTCGTGACCTGAGGTCAATATCTTCAAGGTCAAATGAGGTCAGATTGGAAAAAAAATTCCGGTTTTGCGTGGCTTGGCTTGTCATCGTTATGGATCGCTGTGATTGTGTTTAAATGCTCAAAAATGGACATCAATGATGTTTTGGACATTACTAATGATGCAATGCAGATGCTAGATCCAACATTTGTCCTCAGGTCACCTATATAGCACCACTTTATCAAGTCAGTTACCTGTTCCAGTCACCGGAACCGGCCGCCCGCCCGACTGCTCCGCCGGGCAGCTCGGAGCAATCGGCTTCGTGAAGAAGGGAGTGAAGTACATGAATAAAGTATGGAAACGCAATGACAAACAGTACAAATGACAACCAGTAGTGCATTTATGGCAACATTCCACTTGATCAAGTTTGGTTCTATTAACCTGTCATGAACTTGACGTGACTTGACCTTGGTGACCTAACATGACCTTGAAACTATACAGCATATGAATATGCATCAAACAAGTCGCTAGTGTTGCCTAAAACACTTCCCTTTTGTCAGCATACTGGAAGCGCATCAGTGCCGATTTTTGTGGTCTGCCGCTATAACATTTTTTTACTTTAGCGGCCTCTAACTTGACAATTGTTCGGACGATTTCCATTTTTCGTACTTTAAACGACGCGCCGTTCATTTCTAAGCAGGTACACCGAAAATGGCGTATATCGACCGGTAAAATCTGCAGTTATTTGCGAAAAACCGGAGGGATGGGCGGATTTCGCCCCCCCTCCAGTGCGCGTGTTAAACAACGCGCCGTTCATTTCTAAGCAGGTACACCGAAAATCGCGTATATCGACCGGTAAAATCTGCAGTTATTTGCGAAAAACCGGAGGGGTGGGCGGATTTCGCCCCTCCCCCCCCTCCAGTGCGCGTGTTAAATTATCAATACAACAGAGCATTCGACATTTATGGACACAAAATTGGACACGAAACACAAACCATACACAATTACATATCATCAAACCTGTCGTCGATATCTGGACCACATCATATCCAAAAAACCGTCGCGAAGAAAAGGTCTTCGACGTCAACGTCGACGTCAACGCATCGGCCATACTTTTCTTACACATCGATATATCTACACAGCTTCACCCAGACCTTCATGCCCATCATGCAACACCTATCTTACAGCTACACATATTCTTCTTCACTGCTAGAAGTTCCACGGCCCTCGAAAAATACTGACGGACTATTGTCATATACCCAAAATTCCGTTTTCTCTCCCAACACTATTGGGGGATAATCATCCATTTCTCCTCAAACTATTTTTCATTTTTCTCCACCAAACCAAAATGCTACAGGACTTATAAACTGACTTTTCAAACACTATAATTCTTCTTCTTTCTCTTTCCACGGCACGAAATGGCCTGAGCAGGCCGAAGTGCCTAAAATAATAAAAGCAAAAAAAAGAAGTCAGACCCAATCGTCACAAACGGTGAAAAAGCCACTTTCAATTATCACCGTTCTTCCTTGTTCACGTGCTACCTGCGGCGAAAGTGTCCCCGCTGTAGAGCTTGAAAGGTCTCGTCCCTATGCCATGGTGTCGGTTTCGTGTTGATACGTCCATTGGTCCGCGAGGTATGGATGTTGAAACAGAGCTGACTCAGCGCACTAGAATTGGCCATATTCCTAGCGGTAAGACTACCGTTTCATGTGTTACGGCAATGTGAGGGTCGATTTCCGCAGAGGTCAAGAAAGTCGCCAACTTGCCTACGCTGGTAGGTAGCAAGATTGGCCCTCAATATCTCACTCAAGTAGCAATTTATCCATGACGTATTGAAATAAAAATAAGTGACTGGTCACGAATGCTTTCCACAAAAACTAGTTTTGTAACGAACAGAAGACATCCAGATTATGAAATATCACTGACTAAAAGGCTGCTACAGTATTGAGCGATACTGCATCACCCCATGGGTTTGCCCATGATATCGGTGGTTGCTTAATTAATACAGTACTATTTTGGTACTGAGTATCCGTTTACGAACCATATTATTCCAAGACCCATCTCTATGTCATTGTATATAGAAGGATGAATCGGCAACGCTTACTTCACCAGGTAACAAGTGCTGGTAACTTTGATTGTGTTATTGGGCGTGATATGCACATAAAAAACATGTATTGCACATGATAATACATGTCCAGGCCTTTAAATAATAACTAAACTGTAATTAGTTGATTTATGGTCATATCAATGAAAAACTAGCAGCAGACACCCGAAAAGAACCATAGTGCAGGAACAAATAACGCCAACGTGACCGCCAACGTCTAAGTAACGTTACTTGAGTTACAATTGTGGAGTAGAGCAGGTGGCGTTGCGAACAAGTGAGGAGCTAAAAAGGTGGCAGCACCATCGCTCACAAGGAACAATATCATTTAAGCCGGACCCAGATAGCAAAAAGTGCATGTTTTGTTCTCGTAGGTAGCAGTCTAGAAACATTCTTGACCTCTGGATTTCCACGAGACCTGACCTCGCATCACTTGCACGTATCTCACGTGCAACACATTGACTCCATGCCACCGAAATTGTGCTCGACGGATAGACAGTGCGGGGGATTTCGTGTGGTACAATCGGTTACGGAATTATATTCCCGTATACCTTTACTATGGCTGTCCACCAGGGACGTAGGCTTTGCCGCTTCACATTACTTATTGACAGATAATACTGCGCCGCTTCACAGTTAGTCGGCACGTGACAGTCCATCGGGTTGACCACGGACCAGTGTCCAAAGACAGGACTTCAAGTTTGCGGTCATCACGTGACCATTTTCCCTGCACCTATCAAGTGAGAGAGACTGGTCTATGCTGTCCCTGCCTTGCATGCTCAGTCGGACAAACAACACTGGTAGTTCAGTGAGCAGGCTACCAATGGACTTCTTTCGACAGGAAACAATTGATCGGCATGGAATTCGGACTTCGGTAACACAGAATGAGCTGGAAAGGCTGCATGGAGCTCAGTCGCAGAGCGCGTAGCGAACGTCGAGGAGAGGTTTATAATGTGAATGAAGCATGGTCTTGTCGAAAAATAGTGATATAATATCCCACTTCTACACTTCCTTGCTTTAATTCACTTTGATTGACAAATCGATTAATTACTTGACTAAATTACACCTGTTTCAACAGGAAGCCAAGTTGTTGGGCATACGTCACATGGTTTACGGCATCTACTATTATATTAGTTTATATATTGTACACTGTGTGGTGTGCAAGATATTCAGATGTCTATGAAGCTATTTTTTTCCAAGCGGATCCCATCCGACTTATTTTACAATCCGAGGCGTATCCAGCTAACTTGCAACAACCGGGATCGTTTACCAGATCAAATGGGATATATACATCAACGGTGTGTGTGCGTGTGTGTGCATGTGCGTGTGTGTGTGTGTGTGTGCGTGTATGTGTGTATGTGTGTATGTGCGGGTGTGCGTATGTGCGGGTGTGTGGGTGGGTGGGTGCGTGCGTGCATGTGTGTATCTATTTGTATATATGTGTGTATGTGAGCACATGTTGAGTTCACCTGTAAAGTTGAGAATTTGGACATGCTGCGATGGTGAACCATCGCCGGTGGGAACATAAACATTCACTAGTGACATTTTAGCACAATCCAGCCAAATCGTATCCACTCCACAGCATTACTTACGAATGTGCAATGTCTTCCTTGGCCGCGCATCACTTCCAATATGCGTCGCCATCCTGGAAGAAATCGCACAGGACTGGGCTGAGCAGTTGTTATTCAGTCCGCGCGTTCCCCGCGGAATCCACGAAATCTGAGGAATATGATATCGAAATTGGTGGGGAATAGACAAAGAATGTCATATGACGTCCCAGTCCATGGCATTTGTAGACGGAACATGACAAAGAACGCAGCGATAATTTCACGAGGCGGTAAGTACCTGGGAGAACATATCGCGATGAAAGCTGGCATGAATCATAATGTCCCTGGCAGGTATAGTTGATGCGAAGAAACCAGGACATGAGAGCAGTTGTGAAGCCATCTTGCTTCAAAAACTGTGACGTCAGCGTGGGCTCGGGGGAATGTTTTCACGTTATAAGCAATGATAAATTAACTCCACCTTCGCCTTCGCTTGTAATGCTTAAGTGTTTCGGAGGATGCGCATATATATATATATATATATATATATATATATATATATATATATATATATATATATATATATATGTATAAATATATATATATATATATATGTATATAATATATACCTAATATATATACAAATATATATGTACAATATATATATAAATACAAAATAAAAAGAAGCAACTTCGTTCACTACCTTTTCAACATAAAATTATTCCAAACATTTAGCAATCATTATGCCATTGACCTCTATGTATAGCTCAGACAACTCGACTTAAATCGTTCAGTTTATTGATATGTATATATGTATTATATGTATATGTATGATATTTATATGGATATATCTATTTATATATATTTATATATATATATATATATATATATATATATATATATATATATATATATATATATATATATATATGTGCATATATATAAGCAAAAACCGCATCGTCTATTCTACATTAAACCTGTACTCCGACCTGCCGCGTCCCTGCCGTTCATCCCCTTGCAGAGACCGATACAGAGGGCACAGGGGACATGTGTCAGCTCATGGCAAGGTGGCACCCATCTTACCAGGAAAAGTGGTCCTACAGTGAGGCTCGGGTGGAACCCTTTCTGATTTTTCAGTTAAAGTCTCCCATCCAGATGAAAATGTGCCCATTTGAATCATGGAATTTTCAACCGAAGTATCCCTTCCAAGACCTTCGAGTGCGACCTTCTCGAAATTTTCAGATGAATGCACCGCTGGGGATCATCCAGTGGCTCCAGACATGCCCCTTCCATGAAAAATCCTGGATCTGCGCCTGCCCTCTTGGCTACGCCCTTCGAAGAGGTCCCAGGCTGATGACCCAATGGGATGACCCAATGGGCTGATGACCCATGCATATATACTATATATACTATATACTATATATACTATATACTATATATACTATATATGCATGGTAATATATACTATATATACTATATATGCATGGGTCATCAGCCCATTGGGTCATCCCATTGGGTCATCAGCCTGGGACCTCTTCGAAGGGCGTAGCCAAGAGGGCAGGCGCAGATCCAGGATTTTTCCTGGAAGGGGAATGTCTGGAGCCACTGGATGATCCCCAGCGGTGCATTCATCTGAAAATTTCGAGAGGGTCGCACTGGAAGGTCTTGGAAGGGATACTTCTGTTGAAAATTCCATGATTCAAATGGGCACATTTTCATCTGGAAGGGAGACTTTAACTGAAAAATTAGAAAGGGTTGCACCCGAGCCCCACTGTAGGACCACTTTTCCTGGTACGATGGGTGCCACCTTGCCATGAGCTGACACATGTCCCCTGTGCCCTCTGTATCTGTCTCTGCAAGGGGATGAACGACAGGGACGCGGCAGGTCGGAGTACAGGTTTAATGGAGAATAGACGATGCGGTTTTTGCTTGGTATATGCACATATATATATATCTATATATATAAATATATATAAATAGATATATCCATATAAATATCATACATATACATAAAATTATATATACATATAAATAAACTGAACGATTTAAGTCGAGTTATCTGAGTTATACATAGAGGTCAATGGCATAATGATTGCTAAATGTTTGGAATAATTTTATGTTGAAAAGGTAATGAACGAAGTTGCTTCTTTTTGTTTTGTATTTATACCTCACACCATTAAAACATATTTACGTTTGCTTATTTAGGTCAGAATTTCCCGTTTCACATCCCATCATCGAACATGAATTTATAAAGTTCTGTACATCACCTGGCCACCGGCCCTGTTAGTGCGGAAATGTATCCCATGTGTATAGAGTCACAAGAAACACAATTAATATAAATATAGCGAAATTTCGTGGAAATTTCCCACACATCAGCTGTAAAATCAAAACCCAAGAACACCTGACCTGGACCTGACCAAGAACAAGGACACCTGGTATTTCCGACAATTCTCCTCAGGTAGCGAATTGCGGTCGCACTAAGCAGGAGCTGATGTTGAACAAAATTTCACGATGCTCCGTGATCGTGACTTCGAAGTACTGAAACTACGTTCCAAGGGAAGTATTGGACGTCTCCAGGAAATATACGTTGCTTCCCAACGGACGTCAAGTTATGTCATGCTATTTGATGTCACGCGCTAGACTCAATCATTTAGTCGAGGCTGTGATAAACGACGGTACCGCGCAGGGCGTCTGAGAAGACGATGTGGATGGGTGTGAAGCGGTCTTCGTATGTGGTGGATGGTAAGAACCCTTCACACACGGTCCTCGGTGTTCACACCACGTTCGCACAGCTTACACACCGGCAGGGGCGGATGAAGGGAATTTGATTATTACCGTCTTTTTATTCTGGAGGCGCGCCATTTCTCCAGATGGGGTGCCATTTCTCTGGCTGGGGTGCCTTTTCTACTCTGAGAGGCGCCTTCAGCTGAAAAACGCTTTGGGCGAGGAAAGGAGCACACGCCCGCTGTTGTCCCCCTGGTTGCGCCCGTGCGAAATCGGTCCTCGGTTATCGCATCGGTCCTCGGTATTCAGTTTCACTCTGATGGCCAACCACGATGCTTTTCTCCACAACCAAATAGGCAGTGCATGACAGGACATGCACGACTACGACCGTGCCAAGTCTGAACCTTATCAGCTGGTGCGTTCACATGGTCCTAGATAGTCGGTGACGAGTCAGAGTCCTGAGTCAGATGTGTGTGTGTGTGTGTGTGTGTGTAAGTGTGTATAGGTGTATGTGCGTGTGTGTGTGGTTGTGTACATGTGAGCATATGCGTATGTGCATCTATTTGTAAATATATGCGTATGTGAGCACATGTTGAGTTCACCTGAAAAGTTGAGAATTTGTCCACGCTACGATGGTGAACCGTCGCCGGTGGGACCATGAACATTCATTAGTGACATTTTAGCACAATCCAGCCCAATCGTATCCACTCCACAGCATTACTTACAAATGTGCAATGTCTTCCTTGGCCGCGCATCACTTCCAATATGCGTCGCCATCCTGGAAGAAATCGCACAGGACTGGGCTGAGCAGTTTTTATTCAGTCCGCGAGTTCCACGCGGAATCCACGAAATCTGAGGAATATGATATCGAAATTGATGAAGAATAGACAAAGGATGTCATATGACGTCCGAGTCCATGGCATTTGTAGACGGAACATGACAAAAACGCAGCGTTAATTTCACGAGGCGGTAAGTACCTGGGAGAACATATCGCGATGAAAGCTAGCATGAATCAAAATGGCCCTGGCTGGTATAGTTGATGCGAAGAAACCAGGACATGAGAGCAGTTGTGAAGCCATCATGCTTCAAAAACTATGACGTCAGCGTTGGCTCGGGAGGAATGTTTTCACGTTATAAGCAATGATAAATTAACTCGACCTTCGCCTTCGCTTGTAATGGTTAAGTGTTTCGGAGGATGTGCATATATGTATATCTATGTATATATATATATATATATATATATATATATATATATATATATATATATATAAATATATATATATTATATATATATATATATATATATATATATATATATATATATATATATATATATATATATGTATATCTATGTATATATATACGCAACCTCCGAAACACTTAAGCATTACAAGCGAAGGCGAAAGTCGAGTTAATCTATCATTGCTTATAACGTGAAAACATTCCTCCAAAGCCCACGCTGACGTTACAGTTTTTGAAGCAAGATGGCTTCACAACTGCTCTTATGTCCTGGTTTCTTCGCATCAACTATACCTGCCAGGGACATTTTGATTCATGCTAGCTTTCATCGCGATATGTTCTCCCAGGTACTTACCACCTCGTGAAATTAACGCTGCGTTCTTTGTCATGTTCCGTCTACAAATGCCATGGACTGGGACGTCATATGACATTCTTTGCCTATTCCTCACCAATTTCGATATCATATTCCTCAGATTTCGTGGATTCCGCAGGGAACGCGCGGACTGAATAAAAACTACTCAGCCCAGTCCTGTGCGATTTCTTCCAGGATGGCGACGCATATTGGAAGTGATGCGCAGCAAAGGAAGACATTGCACATTCGTAAGTAATGCTGTGGAGTGGATACGATTGGGCTGGATTGTGCTAAAATATCACTAGCGAATGTTCATGTTCCCACCGGCGATGGTTCACCATCGCAGCATGGCCAAATTCTCAACTTTTCAGGTGAACTCAACATGTGCTCACGTACACATATATTACAAATAGATGCACATACGCATATGCACACATGTACACACACACATACACACGCACACACACACACACGCACACACACCGTTGATATATACATCCCATTTGATCTGATAAACGATTCAGGTTCTTGCAAGTTAGTTGGCTACGCCTCGGATTGTAAAATAAGTTGGATGGGATCCGCTTGACAAAAAAAAACTAGCTACATAGACATCTGAATATCTTGCTTACCACACCGTGCACAATATATAAAATAATATAATAGTAGATGCCGTAAACCATGTGACGTATGCCCAACAACTTGGCTTCCTGTTGAAACAGGTGTAATTTAGTCAAGTAATTAATCGATGTGTCAATCAAAGTGAAATAAAGCAAGGAAGTGTAGAAGTGGGAAATTATATAACTATGTTTCGACAAGACAATGCTTCATTCACATTATAAACCTCTCCTCGACGTTCGCTACGGGCTCTGCGACTGAGCTCCATGAAGCCTTTCCAGCTCATTCTGTGTTACCGAAGTCCGGATTCCATGCCGATCAATTGTTTCCTGTCGAAAGAAGTCCATTGGTAGCCTGCTCACTGAACTACCAGTGTTGTTTGTCCGACTGAGCATGCAAGGCAGGGACAGCATAGACCAGTCTCTCTCACTTCATAGGTGCAGGGAAAATGGTCACGTGATGACCGCAAACTTGAAGTCCTGTCTTTGGACACTGGTCCGTGGTCAACCCGATGGACTGTCACGTACCGACTAACTGTGAAGCGGCGCAGTATTATC
The DNA here is from genome assembly GCA_034440615.1 of Ashinkailepas kermadecensis. Classification (NCBI taxonomy): domain Eukaryota; kingdom Metazoa; phylum Arthropoda; class Thecostraca; family Neolepadidae; genus Ashinkailepas; species Ashinkailepas kermadecensis. The sequence goes on along the minus strand of JAOTOM010002751.1, from coordinate 93,606 downwards.
TGTCAATAAGTACTGTGAAGCGGCACAGCCGACGTCCCTGGTGGCCAGCCATAGTAAAGGTATACGGGAATATAATTCCGTAACCGATTGTACCACACGAAATCCCCCCGCACTGTCTATCCGTCGGGCACAATTTCGGTGGTATCGAGTCAATGTGTTGCACGTGAGATACGTGCAAGTGATGCGAGGTCAGGTCTCGCGGAAATCGACCCTCTCATTGGCGTAACACATGAAGCGGTAGTCTTATCGCTCGGAATATGGCCAATTCTAGTGCGCTGAGTCAGCTCGGTTTCAACATTCATACCTCGCGGACCAATGGACGTATCAACACGAAACCGACACCATGGCATAGCGACGAGACCTTTGAAGCTCTACAGCGGGGACACTTTCGCCGCACGTAGCACGTGAACAAGGAAGAACGGTGACAATTGAAAGCGGCTTTTTCACCGTTTATGACGATTGGGTCTGACTTCTTTTTTTTTCCTTTTATTATTTTAGGCCCTTCGGCCTGCTCAGGCCATTTCGTGCCGTGGAAAGAGAAAGAAGAAGAATTATAGTGTTTGAAAAGTCAGTTTATAAGTCCTGTAGCATTTTGGTTTGGTGGAGAAAAATGAAAAATAGTTTGAGGAGAAATGGATGATTATCCCCCAATAGTGTTGGGAGAGAAAACGGAATTTTGGGTATATGACAATAGTCCGTCAGTATTTTTCGAGGGCCGTGGAACTTCTAGCAGTGAAGAAGAATATGTGTAGCTGTAAGATAGGTGTTGCATGATGGGCATGAAGGTCTGGGTGAAGCTGTGTAGATATATCGATGTGTAAGAAAAGTATGGCCGATGCGTTGACGTCGACGTTGACGTCGAAGACCTTTTCTTCGCGACGGTTTTTTGGATATGATGTGGTCCAGATATCGACGACAGGTTTGATGATATGTAATTGTGTATGGTTTGTGTTTCGTGTCCAATTTTGTGTCCATAAATGTCGAATGCTCTGTTGTATTGATAATTTAACACGCGCACTGGAGGGGGGGCGAAATCCGCCCACCCCTCCGGTTTTTCGCAAACGCGATTTTTTTTTTTTTTTTTTTTAAAGGGGCGTTTTTTTTTTTTAACGCGGGGGGGGGGGGGGGCCCCCCCCCCCCCCCCGGTTTTCGCAAATAACTGCAGATTTTACCGGTCGATATACGTGATTTTCGGTGTACCTGCTTAGAAATGAACGGCGCGTCGTTTAAAGTACGAAAAATGGAAATCGTCCGAACAATTGTCAAGTTAGGGGCCGCTAAAGTAAAAAAAATGTTATAGCGGCAGACCAGAAAAATCGGCACTGATGCGCTTCCAGTATGCTGACAAAAGGGAAGTGTTTTAGGCAACACTAGCGACTTGTTTGATGCATATTGATATGCTGTATAGTTTCAAGGTCATGTTAGGTCACTAAGGTCAAGTCACGTCAAGTTCATGACAGGTTAATAGAACCAAACTTGATCAAGTGGAATGTTGCCATAAATGCACTACTGGTTGTCATTTGTACGGTTTGTCATTGCGTTTCCATACTTTATTCATGTACTTCACTCCCTTCTTCACGAAGCCGATTGCTCCGAGCTGCCCGGCGGAGCAGTCGGGCGGGCGGCCGGTTCCGGTAACTGGAACAGGTAACTGACTTGATAAAGTGGTGCTATATAGGTGACCTGAGGACAAATGTTGGATCTAGCATCTGCATTGCATCCTTAGTAATGTCCAAAACATCATTGATGTCCATTTTTGAGCATTTAAACACAATCACAGCGATCCATAACGATGACAAGCCAAGCCACGCAAAACCGGAATTTTTTTCCAATCTGACCTCATTTGACCTTGAAGATAATGAGCTAAGGTCACGAAAATTGCACACAATAGAATTCACTATCGTGTCCATCCACCCGGCGAATTTCGTTCCTCCAGCTTTACTAGGAGCCGAGATCTTAGGGGGGAGCGGAATCCGTCCCCCCCCCTCCAGTGCGCGTAATTCTCAGAGGCCCTCCAGGGCGCGTAACCTTCTTTATGTGGCGGAATTTCTGTAATGTTTTGGAAGTGTAATGATGCTTTTGCTAATGTGTCGCTTCTTCGTTCCCTGGGATGCCTCAGTGACTGGACACCCACAGGAAACGGACCTTCACGCCCATCAGATGAAGTGTTCCTAACGTTTCATAAATAGAGATATGGCAATGATGTGAAAAAGAAAGTGACGAAAGAGATTGTAAAACAGATTTGGAGTCAGAACAAATGATGATGCTGCGCATGGGGGGATAGAGAAATCGGTTGCGAATATAACGGAGGGCAATGAGGATAGCATGTAATTCAGCGATGAAAATTGATGTTCCGTCTGGTAATCGATGTTGTTTTTTTTGTATGTTCCGGAAACTACGGCATTTCCTGTAAGGTTAGCATCTTTCGAACCGTCTGTAAAAACAAATGGAACATGGTAATAAGGAGACCGAATTCGGTGAAATTTTTGTATTATATATTCCGGACAAAGCTGTGATTTTGGAGTGGTGGTGAGATATAACATGTGTCGTTCGGCTATCTGCCACGGTGGTGTAGTCGGTGGAGAAAGAGAAGTAATGGGTGGAATAGTGAAATGAAGTTGTTCAGAGAATGCTTTTACCCGAGAAGCTATAGTGAGACCAGTTCGTTTTTCCGCTGGACCTAAATAATGATGATGTAGATTTGGGAGAATTTGTAATGACGCGTGTGTGGGGTGGTTTGCGTGAAATTGGATTAGGAATTTGGTATTTCCCGTCGCCAGACTGGACAGAGATTGGAAGTGGTGAGGTGGTCTGATGTGTTGCAACTGAGGCAGTGGGCAGGTTTGGAGCAGGTGGATTCGGGATGAGGTGGTTCACCGCATTTCTGGCAGCGGGCTGGTTGGCGACATGTCTTACTGCCATGGCCGAAGCGCTAGCAATTAAAACAGCGGAGAGGATTGGGAATACATACTCGGACTTGGTATCGGATGTAGCCAGCGAGGAGAGTCTTGGGAAGAGTGGTAGAGTTGAAGGTGAGGACAAGGAGCCTTGTATCCCGTTTCTCGCCGTCTTTAAAGGAGGTGATTCGGTGGACGTGGGCCACCCCCTCCGGCCTGAGCTCCGCTTGGATATCCGCTTCGGACATGAAGCGGAGCTCCGGCGCGAAGACGGTGCCCTTGGTGGAGTTGCGGTTGGAGTGGAGTGTATGGTGACAGATTTACCACAAAATGTGGTGGTACGAAGGAGGGCTTTGGTCTGGGCTCGGGTTTGGGTTTTGATGACAAGGGTTCCGTTGGCAGGGGCTTCGATATCAGGATTGGCTAAGGAGCAGATGGAGAGGAGTTGTTTGGTCGGCCAGAAAACGTTAATATTGCGGAAGGAAACGGATTCCTCGACAGGCTTGACTACTATGAAAGAGCCAGCACTGTCCAGGTAGGGTTCGGTGGGATCAGCTTGGGATGGCGTGGTCTGGTTATGGCGTGGGTCTGTGGCGTGATGAGTGATGGTCTGGTCGGAATTGCGAGGCGAGGTCTTGGTATGAGCGGGGTTCGGTGAGGGACAAAGGGCTTCCATGGCGTCGTCCAAAGGAATTGTCCGGCGCGGGTCATCAACGGTGTTATCGAGAGGTGGGGCATCACGTGCAGAGTCCGGGGTCGCGCGATGGACGTCAGGTGTGGTCAGCGGCGGAAATTCCGTCTCGGAGTCCGGTGGCGAGCTGGGGTCGATATCTTTTTTGCGTTTTTTCCCCATCGCGGGGAAAAACCCTACCTAGGGTAACTTAGAGAAATAAGAAGGATACCGAAACACAGGGAACGAAAATACGATGCGAGAAAAACAAATCCACGCGGGGTGACTGGTGTTACCCCAAGAAACGAACGAAAAGAGCGACGGGTGTCGCCCCACGGAAATGAAAAGTAACAACTGCGGCAACGGGTAGTCAATCACGCCAAGACTGGCAGGGCGGAGTAATCAATGGGCTCAGATAATATGCGAGCGTATAGTACTGGATACTCCATGGGGGTCTGACGCTGGAAAGCAGCTAAAATGGCGAAACACTGTTGCTGATATTCCCCGGAACCACGTACGGGCACACCTTTCAAAGTGACCATCCACATTTGCAGTATAGAAGGTTGATGTCATTTTTATGGGACAGCTACGAGTCGTCACCCAAGAAATCGGCTTTGTTTTTTATGCTGTTCATGCTTCTGTCAGCCAACGTTTTGGATGAAATGCACTGCACACGCGTCGTTCCAGTCGCTGTGATGCCCACACCACTGATTTTCCCACCGAAAGTACTCTGGGTATAACCAAGTTGCCCAAAACAATCACCAAGGATATTTGTTTAGGCCTGCTCAGGTGGCTGCAAAATGCATCAATCATTCACCAGTTCGATCACTTCAGCCAAGTTCAGCGGTTGAAAGTTATATTGTCGCACTAGTTGCCATGCAGATCAAACTGTCATTGGAAGGATTCTATATGTGAATGAAGGGTACGCTGCATACATGGAAATACATGTGTTATTGTGATTATGGGAATGACTGCTCGCAGGCAGCGTAGCCCGGCCAGTGCAAGGGCGCGGCTAATTTGAAATAGTTCAAAAAGCCGTACGCCATACTAGTCCAATGTTTGGTAGTGCTTTAGGTGACACAGTGCATCGGTCGACCTCAACGAATCGAGAGACCGCTAGCGGAACGGAAGGGGTGGGTGCCGGGCTTCGCCCACAAAAGCGAGCGAGTTAACACTTGCGTGCTGAAATGAACTGGCTTTTAACCGTTGGTGAAATTTCTCCATCCTACTCACAAACGTTGCCGAGATATAGGTGAAGAAGTGTGTTACATAGTCGGTGGTGGCGGTGGCACAGGGGAACGAGAAAAGGGACCGCAGTGGTGGAACGAGATCCTTGAACGGCATCAGGAAGCAGGGTCACGAGGCGGGGCCAATTGGAGCGAGGAATTTCACCGTGAGACGAGAGCAGGGAGCGTAACAGGGGAATGAAACGGAACATGGCACCGGGGAAATAAATACGGGAGTGAATTTGACGAACAGCACACTGGAGAACATAGTTGAGAACGGGCCTGTCAAACAGATCAGGAATAGAGTCGGACAACGGGGTGAGGAACGAGTAACGGTACTAGAGAGCTGGGCTGGGGAACGGGGATGGGAACCAGAATCTGGAAACCAGGATGGGGAAATCGGTCGGGAACGAGGCTGCGGAACGCGATCTGGGAAGTCAGCCGGTCAAGTGCTGAGAGCGAGACTGGAACACGGGCACAAGGAAGTGCCCTTGGATTAGCCCGTAAAGTGAAACTGAAGGACGGTATTGGTGAGAGTAGCAGGCAGACAACCAGCGAATCACGTGTCTGGGGAGGTTCACGGTGAACGTATCTCGGATTGACGTGTTCAAATCCGGTCCAATCCATATCCGTAGGAAAAGTACAAATATAATCCTCATCTATATTGATAACAGGTACAAATATCCACCAGTGACTCAGTCCGTTTGTTAAAATGAATATTGGTACAAACGTGATTGGTGGCAGTAATTAATAGCATGCAGACCATTGACACTATGCAAGAGTTTAGCTAACGAGACAAAGAAATAACCTAACTTAACATTTAGTGTGAAACGTGAGTTACAATTTTCATAAACAACATGATATCTTACCAAGCATAACGACCGAACTTCAGATCACATGTGCAGACTACAGTGCAGTCCTGTAACCTTTACTAGCTCATGACGGATGAGCATGAACAAAACATACCAGAACAGGACAACTACCAAGGGATCAAATACGCTAAAGGTAACATGAGCTTCAAATGAAATATTAAAAATGACCACCCTGTTCAAATTCAGATGAGTGTAATCATCCGGAATAAAATGGTTACTTACCTAAAATATACTTAGGTAGCTACCGGTTTCAATGCACTAGAACACAAATTTGTCATGCCAGGCTCGAAACCATTTCATTTAAGCATACAATTTACATCAACCTAAAATAACCAACGTAAAGTTTAACGACACTTCATATGTGGACTGTTGCGCGCCACGTATAAACACACAATGGGTCTGCGGCGATCTAATTAGGCATCTAGGTAAGAATGATGCTAAGTGTGAATGGATGGATTGCTGAATGTGGCCATTGATAGTATGTCCACGAGCTCATTGCTAACAGTGTGATTGCAATAATCTGGATTGCATACAAGTTTGGTGATGACTGGAAATCGATATAACAATGGAATGAATCCAGCTGAAGCTACTTCAGCATGTTTGACATAAGAAGTACCTGTGCAAATAAGTATGTACAGTGTAAACCAAATCGACCAATCCCTGCCTTGTACCTAGTCAACGCATATTTGCATAGGCTGTGCTTCGTTCTGCAACACGGAGTAGCATAGAGTATCTACTAGGTGCTTGTTCTTCCTGCTGCGACTCGTTATTTAACGAGCCTTTTCCTCGTTAAGTAACTAGGATATAACTAGCCAGTGTGTTGGAAAAGCAAGATTATGTTGTCAGCTTACCAAGGTCCTAGTTAATAAACAAATGAGGAAGTAGCCCAAAACTAACTTGGTAGTTCATTCACTAAGCTAAATGAGGTACTTATACTAGCATTCTGTTCGTTGCTGAAGTCGGTGCTTGTAGTGCAGCTAGGTATGCATTAGTAAATTAGCACAGACTTAGTAAGCAGAAGCGCAGCCAAGGAGGGGGAGGCAGCCCCCTCCCCATCAACTAAAAATGCACGAGACGAAACAATACATTTTTATATTTTCACCACCTAAAACCAAAATTTTGCCGCGCGTGGCGCGCCTAAACGTTCTCTATTTCTTAGCTTTTTTTTGGGGGGGGAGGGCGGGGACCCCCTTAAGAAAATCCTGGTTGCGCCACTGTTAGTAAGTATAGCTCGCATTTCAGGCCTGCATTCAGATCCAGACTTTCAGACTTCATCCGGATTGCATGGTACATACATTGATGAAGCTACACATTGCATACATCAATGAAATTCCAATGCATCACAAGCAAAATCGGCCGGTTCATCTGTCTCCGCGCATTCACGGCACTAACTAGAACTAGATAGTCTCATAATGTCTGTATGCCAGAGCACCACAAAGGCTCGAACTGCACGTGGTCCCTGTAGGTAACTCCGGCAATGCGTCGCCCATTTTGAGAATGAGATTGTCATCTTCCTCCTTAAAAACGGCTATGATATCGGCCACTCACCCCCGAAGTTCCTCATCCCGGCAGTCAAGCAGTCTTACATATCTTGACAATTCATACATGTATTGAACATGTGCAATGCAGAAGCGCACACGCGATGATGACAGCGGCGGCGGCGCAATGCTTTGAAAATACAAACGAACTGATGGAAGGGTACATCGCACGGAGACGAGCTTCCGATACAAAAAGTAAATGATCAGGTGCAACCTTATATCTCATGATATATTCTTTAAAATTACGAACACTTCACCAGATACATTTCGCCACCAGGGCATTATTAAGCTGATTGCTAATTCCCTGGTCGCAAAATATATCTAGTCAAGTCCTTGGAATATTTTAGAATGTCATAATCATAAAGCTAGATCTTATCATCATTTACTCATGGTTAATGCTGGAAACAGCACTATCTACTATCAGAAATTAAGAACAGGAATTGAACTGTTTGGGAATAGCGAGACTGTTGCAAATCATATAGTTGTCATTTATTCTTGTTTTCACACACTGATTCAATAAGCTTAATGTATTATCGTTACTGTTGGTGACTACGATATATAATCGTGATCATCGCTAATTGGAGCGCTTAGTCCAACATGGTCTTGGGAAAACCGGATTCAGCCCCATCTCGGGATCGCCATCACTTCCTTTTATTCTGGTAAGGTTTAAAAATGATTGCAATAATAAGGATAGCAAATAACTGATAAAGCATAGCATTTTAATTATGCACCCATGTAACCAACCAGCCCCACCACGACACTTCTGTGGTACAGTTGACGTAAACACGACCGATGATGACAGGATGCTTGGGGATGAGGAAAGGGCAACAGATCAAAACATTGGAGGGGAAAAAGAGGGAGAGAGAGAGAGAGAGAGAGAGAGAGAGAGAGAGAGAGAGAGAGAGAGAGAGAGAGAGAGAGAGAGAGAGAGAGAGAGAGAGAGAGAGAGAGAGAGAGAGAGAGAGAGAGAGAGAGAAGAGAGAGAGAGAGATAGATGTCTCTCTCTCTCTCGATATGTCTCTCTCTCTCTCTCTCTCTCTATATATATATATATATATATATATATATATATATATATATATATATATATATATATATATATATATATATATATATATATATATATATATATATATATATATATATATATATATATATATATATATATAATATATATATATATATATAATATATATATATATATATATATATATATATATATATATATATATATATATATATATATATATATATATATATATATATATATATATATATATATATATATATATATATATATATATATATATATATATATATATATATATATATATATATATATATATATATATATATATCTATATCTCTCTCTCTATCTCTCTCTCTCTCTCTCTCTCTCTCTCTCTCTCTCTCTCTCTCTCTCTCTCTCTCTCTATAGAGAGAATAGGCTCTATCCCCTCTCTCTATCTCTCTGTCCTCCCCTCTCCCCAAGCATCCTGTCATCATCGGTCGTGTTTACGTCAACTGTACCACAGAAGTGTCGTGTTAAGGTTGGATGGTCACATGTGTACATAATTAATATGTGAACAGTGGTAGAATATAAAGAATAAAACCACACTGTAGAATAAAATAAAATAAAAATAGAATAGCACCAGGATAAAAAAAAACTGATGACGATCCCGAGATTGTACTGAAACCGCCTTTCCCACACCATGTTTGATTATGCGCAACAATTGGCCGTGATGACGCGCTTATTGGATCAGTGCGTCAATACAAGAATATAAAAATAATTATATAGATTGCAGCAGTCTTCCTATTATCAGGTATTCCATGTGCAAATGAAATAACAAAAAACACAACTGGCCTGCGGCAACGCAGGAAAAACACATGCTGACTGCCCACGGGTGGAACCGCGGGTTAGCCCTTGGGGATACCCTCCGAGAGGGCCGGCCACGTTATGCTCCGGCACTCCGAACTCCGCACTAGGGAGGGAGTGGGGGAATGCTACCTTCATTTTTTTTTGCGGGCCTCTACTTCTTTTAACAACTGCATTGATGCCTGTGGCATTTTTGCCCCTACCACAATGCCCAACACTCGCCGGTACAGTAGAATTGCGACGCATCTCGCACCGCCGCGATGAGGAAACTTAAAATTAAAGACAGGGAAGATTGCAGCCCATGTGGTGAAAGCCTCTGAGGTCCCGGCGGGCATGACCACAAATGTGCGAACAATCTTCAGACATGCACCTCAATCTTCCTCCAGTATCTTTGGGTAAGTTGCCGGTCGCTCTTCCCCGAAGAACTCCTCCTTCTCAGCACGGAGGCACTCCAGGAGCTGGGTCCAGCACGCCTCCTCTATGCCAAAAAAGGAAAAGAGCCTATAATTAGACGACAAACACAGATGGGCGCTGAATAACTGATGCAGTCGATGCGCCCCTAAGCCCCAAGAACGATAAACACGGATATTTTTCCTTCACATTCACTGGGGTCGCATTATGTATTAGAGTTCTATGCTAAGCCGAGCTTGTTGCGTGAACTCTGGGCCCACCACCCGATCCGAGAATTCAAACTCAACGGCAGGGCTTTGACTGAGAGCTTAAAGTTCCGTCAATGTGCCGACACGACCGCCCACGAATGTGTGCTTCCTGTTTGCAAAAGGAAAGTGAATCTTCTGAGAAGCTTGTAAGCTGCATGTGCATGTCAAATTTATCTATGGATTGCTTTTATGGTCGTTGGTCACCGAGAGCACCGAGAGCACGTTGGAGCACCGATAAAAATGCACCGGGAGCCCGAAGAATTGTACCGGGGCCCACAAATATCGCGCAGGAGGCTTACAAAATAGAAGTCAACCCCAAGAAATCACAAAGGGTGTTTATCTAGTCGACCTGAGCACCGGAAAATCCAGAACAGGTCCCGAAAGAAAGTTCTCCTGAGGACTTTCTTTCGGGACTGAGGACCTGAGAAAAAAAACACGTTGAGCAGCCGCAGTGGCATACTAAAGAGGAAAATCCCCCCTCCCCCCTCCATCCTGAAGAGTTGGGCTCCGAAGAACCCAAGAATCGCTCCGGGGTCCACACAAATTGTTCTGGGGCCCCATAAATTCGCGTCTGTTCACCCAAAATTAGCGGTTATAAATAAATACAGTGGGCACCAAAAAACTTGCACAGGGCCCGAAAATTTGCGCTGGGAACGCCAAAATCGCGCCGGGGCCCAGATAAGTACAACGCGCCCCGCGAACCAGCGCCAAGCCCCTCAAATATCGCGCTTGGGACCAAATATTCTTGTCTGTGGGCTCATAAATTGTGGTCGGGTCATAAAAAAATCCCCTCAGGGCTCCCAAAACTTGTCCATGGCCCCAAATAAGCACAGCGTAGCCACAAAATCGCATCAGCACCCAACAAGAATTAAGCCGGAGCCTTCCAAAATAAAGAGATTCAAAAAAATAAATGTTCGAGCCTGGAAAATCTCTCCTTAGCCCAAACATACCACCATATGCCTTACCAAATCGCATACGGCCCCGAAAAACGTAACGGAGCTTAAACAAATCGCGGCGGAACAGAATAAAAAATGTCCCCGGTGGCCCGAAAAATCAGGGCGTGGCTCGAACTTTACATAATTCCGAAGAAGTCACCAAAAATTGCGTCGAGCCCAGAACACTGCGTCGGATCCCCCGGAATCACGGACCCGACAAGTCGCGACGGGACCTCGAGAAATTATTCTGGAGCCCCCAATATCGTACTGCGGTCCCACAAATGTGAGCAAGTAACCCCAAATAAACACAGTGGGACCCTAAGAGCACAACTGGAGAAAGAAAATGTACAGGGCCCTCCAAAGTGTACCGAGTCCGGCAAGATTCGGCAGGGCCCCGAAACATACGTTGCACCTCTAAATAAGCACACCGGGTGTTAAAAAAGCAAAACACAACGGGGCCTACTGACGGCTGCTGTTGGAGACACGGTCCAAGATAAAGAACACAAAGACCGGTATTAAATAAACACTTCGGGGTCTGCGAAAACGCGAGGATACATAAAAAATATCGTCGATGCACAACAAAAAACAACAAACTTCTTTTTTTTAATGCCGGGTCGCAAAAGTGTGCTGGGGCCCGTACAAAATTGGCTGGAGCCATAAAACGCATCCCTAGACAAAGAAAAACGGAGAGGTTAAAAAAGAACACCTAACTAGAGCCTAAGTTCGGTAGCCAATTTGGGAGTGTATTTAACCAAAGGGATGAGGTGAATCAAAGCTCAGCGGTTATCCGGATTTCTTACACACCAGAAAACGTGAGAAGAAGAGAACTAAATATCGAATTTAATTCAGGATAGGGCCTTGTGTCTCTTAAGTCTGAACACGTTATGACTTTATGAGGTGCCGTGTGTTGTCACCTGTCAGCTATTCTGCACTGAATTGTTGGTCCCCAAAATAAGCGGTTATATTCCGTTTCAGCCTGGTGACACATGACGTAGTTGCAGCATTTCGTTTCAAGTGGCGGATATTCTAAGATGCATGATGTGTACTACAGGGTTGATAGAATTGCCTGATCACCGATGTGTTCGAGTTAAGCCCTGAGGATGAACACCATACCATGGATTTTTAATTATTGCGTTTTTATTTTCCCCAGTCTGTTTGTTAGCCTGCCAATCTTGGTCTGTCACACACCGGATCAAAAAATTTCCAATCAGCGATCACCCGCCTTTCCCGTTTCTCATCCTCTCCAGCATCAATCATGAGACTTCTTTTGCCATGGGGCAGCAAGTAAACTACGTTTTTGCTCATTATTTCTCCTCACCAACATCAGTGAACATTTACAAGGGGGACATCTTAGTGACGTAAAGTACTAATTCATGGAAACTAGGGCACACCACATATCCATTAGTGAGGCTGTAATGAGCGTGCACTCCCCACACACACGCACATAGCGGAAGTTGAATAAATTTTATTTCAACAGAAATAGGTACTAATGGTTTCCCTTCCACCAAGAAGATGAACCTATTATTGAATTCACCAGTCTTGAAGAGTTACATGTTCAGCGAGAAGTGTGAATATGAAAGTACTTATGCTGTGATGATGGTTTTTAGTACCACATGTTTCTGGTAGCCATAGGCGCGCCCAGAGGGCCTGCCCCCCCCCCCATAGCGGTGAAAGTTGTGCACTCACTATTAAAATTATCTGGTTCTCTATCTAAAAATGTTCAACTATGATACTTTACGAAATTCCTGGGTGCGCCTCTGCTGTTGACCTGGCCCACCCACTTTTTTTTAGACGTTCCTACGCCTATGCCTGGAATTGCTTTGCGAGATGCTTGTGTATCACTATCCCTTATGTTGAATTCAGTATTTCAAAAAATATCTTCAAGCACAAATTTGCCAAACCTACTCATGTTGGATTGCCTAAAACCTACTGATAGATAACAGCTGTTGGTTTCCAAACCAGGCGTACATGATCCATGATTGGATCACCTAAAACCTACTTATGTTGAATTACCTAAATGTGATTAAATTAAATCGGATTTCCCAAATGAATGGTTGCTTACCTACCTCTCAATTTTTTTATGATGTCTTCTGATGTGATTTGAAAATAGTTTCCCTCCAGTCGAATGCCCACGATCTAATTTCTGGATCCACCCCTGTCCCCACTAGGAATTTTCTACTGGGGGGGGGGGCCTGATCCGAGTATTGCCTGAGTGACAAGTACACATTAAGCGACCGTCCTGACTATTCGGTCAGATCGGGTGCACCTTCTTCAATAAAAACTAAAAATAAAATATAGGCAATCGGACGTCCAGTGTACTTTGTATATCCGTCTCTACCAAGGTCATATAGGTACTGCCGTTCAATAAGAAATGTACCAAAGCTTGTGATGTGCCACATATGTGCCATATGTGCCACAAAGCTAAAAATGAGCTCGTCGTCGTGAAATAAAACATGTATGCGAGAGATATACTATATTCATTGAAATGTTCGGGAAACAGCACACTTAGTGTTCGTAATCCAGCACACCCACATATTCGTGTTCGGAATACAACACTACTACGAAATAATTGTTTGTTTTAAAGTTGCTCTTTGTGAGCGGTTACGGGACTTCCATTAAGGAAACTGTTTAAATATGGATAGCTTGATATTTGTTTGCATTCTGTAAGCACCGTACAATTACTGGTTCGGCTATTCTGAGGAAGTCGTACAGCCATTCATTTAATGATGTCTTATGTGTTCGAATACCCGCTCTTCACATACCTCCATATACTCCCTCATGTCTTGGATGTATTAAAACACCAGACATACCTCAAGTCAGATATGATCTACTTATAGATCTGTGAACATCTGCATCTCATACACAGTCGTTCAATAATAAATGTGCCAAGGCTTGTGATCAGAAAAGTTGCCACAGACTTAAAAATGAGCCTTCGTCATGAAATAAAACATTCCTGTGGGGGATATACAACATTAATTAAAGTGTTCGGGAAACAGCACACTTAGTGTTTGTAATCCAGAACACCCACATTTTCGTGTTCGGAATACACAACACCACTACGAAATAATTGTCTGTTTAAATTTGCTCTTGGTGAGCGGTTACAGGATTTCCATTAAAAGAAGCTGTTTAAATGTTTAAATATGGATAGCTTGTACATTTTTACACTCTGTAAACACCGTACAATTACTGGTTCGGCCATTCCGAGGAAGCGACAGAGCCGTTCATTGAATGATGTATTAGGTATTCGGATACCCCCTCTTCACATACTCCCCCCCCGGATAACCCCTCATGTCTTTTGGGATTTTGGATAAAAAACTTACTAACCTTACCTACACTAACCAAGCCTAGCCCTTTTCTTTGCATTATGAAAGAAAAATATGTAAAACTTGTCTCGTGAATACATTAAAGCATAATAATACCAAATATCTTACTGTGGAGGAACATGGCATGTGAGGCTTTGCTTCAGTGTTCCAAAATTATACTTATGCTGGAGTGTGGCATAAAACCGACCAAAAAAATTCATACGGGACATAAAGCCATGACATTGAATAGAAAGATGTTGGGACTCCAGACTGGGTAAAATTCAATAGGATGCTCATTTGCCAAGCACATGCATTTTATTTTGTCCCTAAGAAAGGAACACAAATTGATTGTGCATATCAAAAGATGAGAGTGCATAATTGAGCTTCAAGTATGATCGGCAGACATTAATTTCCTCTTGGTGTCATCTTCCATCCAAATTTTCAAATTTTGGGGAATCGTGCTAATTCTGTATCACTTACTTCATGATGCTGAATATATCTCATGTAGTGCTCCACCAACATTCATCACTTGCAGTTCAAAATGCAATAATATCACGGGTGTTGATTCTGAAAATTATTGGAGAGGAAAAATACATCAAGGCAATGGGCAGGAAATACAAATGGATTAGGGGGCACACTCCTTAGGGTCCCATGTTAAAAGTTGAAATTATCTGGGGAGGGACAAAGCCAACATCGAGGGGGCACTTGCAACCCCAAAAACATATAAAACAACACCCCTGCTTACCATTGTGGTTCGCACTGACAGTCCCTTCCACCTCACTCTGAAACTGAATCAAAGATGGCGGGCTGAGAAGTTCATCACGCTATTTTCGAAACGAGTCGAAAACGAATTCTGTGGTTTGTAGCTTGTCAATGGATCACTCGGTGGTTACTTAACATGCGTCCGGCATGTGGGATCTTAACACGCGCACTGGAGGGGGGCGAAATCCGCCCACCCCTCCGGTTTTTCGTAAATACCTGCAGATTTTACCGGTCGATATACGCGATTTTCTGCGTACCTGCTTAGAAATGACCGACGCGTCGTTTAAAGCAAGAAAAATGGAAATCCGCCGAATTGTTTTTCAAGTTAGGGGCCGCTAAAGTCGAAAAAAATTATAGCGCCAGACCACAAAAATCGGCGCTGATGCGCTTCCCGTATATTCGCAAAAGGGAAGTGTTCTTGGCAACACTAGCGACTTGTTTGATGTATATTGAGATGCTATATAGTTTCAAGATCATGTTAGGTCACCGAGGTCAAGTCAGGTCAAGTTCATGACAGGTTAATGGAACCAAACTTGATCAACTGGAATGTTGTCATAAATGCACTACTGTTTGTCATTTGTACTGTTTGTCATTGCGTTTCCATACTTTATTCATGTACTTCACTACTTTCTTCACGAAGCCGATTGCTCCGAGCTGCCCGACGGAGCAGTCGGGCGGGCGGCCCGGTTTCGGTAACTGGAACAGGTAACTGACCTGATAAAGTGGTGCTATATAGGTGACCTGAGGTCAAATGTTGGGTCCAGCATCTGCATTGCATCATTAGTAATGTCCAAAACATCATTGATGCCCATTTTGGGGCATTTAAATACAATCACAGCGATCCATAACGATGACAAGCCAAGCCACACAATACCCGAAAATTTTGCAAATTTGACCTCATTTGACCTTGAAGATATTGACCTAAGGTCATGAAATTTACACAATAGAGTTCCCTACCGTACCCATCCACCCTGCGAATTTCGTTCCTCTAGCTTCACTAGGAGCCGAGATCTTAGGGGGGCGGAATCCGCCCCCCCCTCCAGTGCGCGTAATTTTCAGAGGCCCTCCAGGGCGCGTGTTAAAAGCTGAACTGATCACTCAAGTAAGAAGCTTGTTCCGCACTGGTGCATTAATCCTTGCAAGGAGCACCCTAGTCATTTGGCATGTGACCTTACCAGCACAATGTAGGTGCTGGTTAACCCACATGGCAAGAATTTGTTCTTTAGATGAATGTATGCCTTGCTCATTTACGTGGCATGGCTTAGGATATAATTAATTAACTATGCCAGTGTACTTGTGCAGGCCGTGTAGTGCTAATTCACAACACGTCTGTCATCATTAAACGAACCTTAGCATTGCAAAGTAACTTGATGCATGCCATGCCACTAGCGTGTGCATGGTTTGTTAAGCCATGGGTGGTAGATTTGGTTTACAGTGTAGTTGCTGATTAGTGGCATCATATATTTTTCAGACAATTCAAAAATTGTCTTGTTTCGGATGTATAGGTCAATGAAATAAGCTCTGATAACCGTATTAAATCTTGCTTCTTGATGGGTAATTGATTACGGGAAGGAAATTCGAACAAATAATGCTATTCCAAGTTCTTGGTACTGTGAATGAAGTGGAATTAAGTCTATAGCATTTTGATAAAAAGAGTGAGTGGAATTGCTGAGTATGCGATAAATTACATAGTGATGAGTTTTGGAACATATTCATTATAACGATTATTAACGATTCATTCAGAAATCTGTGTAGTAGTAAAATATAGTAGTTTTAATACTTTAGACATAACATTTTCGAGACATTTTAAGACAGATCAAGTAAAATTATTCCTATCATGTTCCATTCACAGCAGTCGAAGTCATTGATGTTCCATTTCGGTGCTTAATTGCCGTCGTGAAACTGGCCATTGTTAATCTGCATGCAATCTGACGCTGGTGGCGTCCAGCTCCACCGCCGTAACCTACAACAAGCCGTTGTCCCGACTATCGACCTGTGCGTAAACGGTGATTTGACCCGTGGCGCGAGACACTCGCTTATTCCGTCGAGGAGGCGGCGGGTGTGTTACTGACCCGGCTGTCGGACATCGACTACCAGTTGGGCATCGCAGCAGCAGCAGCAGCAGCAGCAGCAGCAGCAGCAGCTGGGCAGCAAACGCCGCCCCTCTTCCGGAGCTTCACCTGCAGCTGCCGAAGTTGTGTACCGTCTGGCTGTAGGTTTGTCCTGTCAACACCAGATACCTTGTTCCCTTGCAACCTACCTCCTGACCCTACCTCACTCGATCGCATTCTGCCACCTGACCTGATACCCCAATTGCTCGCATCCCACCTCCTGACCCAATACCTCGCTCGCTCGCATTCTACCTCCTGACCCGATACCTCTCTCGCTGGCATCCTACCTCCTGACCCGATACCCCACTCGCTCATCCTACCTCCGACCTAACCCCTTTCCCTGGCCTCCCCCCCCCTCACCCCAAACCCCACTCGCTCACATCCTACCTCCTGACCCACTATCGGTCAATTCTCCTCGCCGACGGCGCGGAGTGTCGCAGCGTGTCGGGAGAGATGTGCCTGTGCCGTGTGCTCAGTGTCCTGGTCTCCCTCGGTCTCGTGCTGTGCTCGGCGGCAGACAGGAGCCGGTGGGATGCACTCATGTCCAACTTCACCTCGCTCGCTCTTCACCATCGCTCGGTGACGCTGATGACGGCCAACTGCAGTCGCGTTCTGGATGACGTCAGCATGTGTAAGTACTGACCATGCTACAAAATACGAGATCGGACAAGTAGCTGCAAGGAATCATTCCGCACGTGATCATTCATATTTCGTTGGATTTGGCAGAACCATTGTCCTGTTTGGATGTCGACCAAGTGAAAAATTCGCGGGGAAGGCTACATCGAAGCACCGAGAAACGCATCCGATGTATACATGTGTTTTTAAAAAAAATACATTCTTGTTGAAAAACAGCACTGCGAAACCAAAATTTGTAGGTTTTAATAGATGCGTTTTGGGCGTATAGATCTAGACCATAGCACTGGTTGGATATCCGTACGAATATCCGTTGGGTGTGGATAACGGAGCGGCTCTGATAGTATTTGGTGAAAACAATTGGACGCGAACTGGACAGCGGATTGACTCGAGCTTTTGCTGCAAAATAAAAATTAACAAGGAAAAAATCCTTCCCTCTGTCTTTCAGCCACAACTCTGGATTGATAGTTCGGATGAGCTGATGGTGCGTTTTAAACAAAACTGTTTGAAAATATTTTAAGTCACCAATCAGCAATTACATTGTCATACTTGCATGCATCCTCAATGTGCAACACACGCATATTTAGCTTTAGTGTCAGCAGTCAATTCATTCAATCGTTTTTTCTTCAATTTCCAGTCATCATGAAACTGTTGTGATATCCATTTTACTACAATCAATTTGTTATCAATAAGCATTTTGGAATATTACCTATAATCACATTCAGCAACCCACCCATTGCACTTGCAGCTTCACTCTTACCAAGGTAACTTCATACCAATTATGCATGTATGGCGCACCCAAATCCAGCCCGCAGGTCAATGAGCCAAATATAATTGTTAGCTGACGATCCGATTGAATACAGAGTTACCAATAGGCTTTATTAATTATATCGTTTTAAAGTAAAAAGTGTTATGAGTCACAGTGGCCCATCCGGGTTAAGCCCATAAAGTGAAGATACTGCAAGCCGAAAAAGATACTGAACCACCCTAATCGATGCAATGCCGTGCGTTCTCAGGAAATTGTCTCCACCCCATTGGCTCCGTTCACGCGATCGTGGTCACGTGGTCACGTGGTCACGTGGTCACTCACGCGTCACTCACGCGTCACTCACCAATCCCGGAGCAGGCGAGACTTGAACGCTATAAAGTCATAATAGAGTCATCAAGTGTTACGACTTAAGAATAATAGCCGCAGAGGCCATGGCCGCAGAGGCCATGAGACCAGAAGACACGACGCTGGAACACCCCAATCAATGTCATATCCCGAGTTGCAAACTATCTACCCCACTGCGCTACCGTAGTCTATCTCATCATCACAACCTAATGAAGGTACCTAATCCACCGACATGCACACCTGCTACCAGCAAAACTCCCCATTTATAAGCATGATCTCATGCCAGGGACGTAGCAAGAGATTATGCAAGAAGCGTGCCGACTTTGCGGTGGGCCAGGACAACCACACAACTTTTAACGTCCCAGGATTTCGGCCACTATATTTCGACCACGTCCCGTTTTCTTTTCCTTTATCCTATAAAACTTCCGAGTCTCCCCGGTTGAGCTTAAACAAGATTGAGCTTACATGAGCTTAATTTCAGCTGTCCCACCTCCCGCAAGGTCTTCTGCAGATCCAAGGGATCCGTCCAGTGTGAAATGCACGCTCTTATCCAATTGCATAATTATCGTTGGAACGGTCTATTTGCAATAAGTATTTGGAAAACAATATGTGCAACTTCAACCTTTGCAAAAGTATTTTGCTTGTCCTCGCCTGGTACTCATCACCCAATCCACCTGTTGTTGGGAAACTGCACACCAGGCTGTGTCGGCGACTCTATGTCTGGCCACAGGTAGAAAAACCACCAGCTCAGCCACACATAAATACGTGACGTAGTAGGTACTTGTATCCGGATATTTGTGGTACTCTTGCCGTCAAGGTGAGCTTCAAATTCACGCCACTGAAATATGCCGGGAGGGGAAGCCAATATACCTCTTCAGCACTTGGTCGCAATGCTCATTGGGTTGGTCATTACCTGAATGATTGATTATTGAGACTTTAAGGTGCGTGAACCCGATTGGGTTATATTGCACCCATAACAGGATTACTTCAGCTTCTCACGTCCGAAAACTAAAAGTCTGGGGCAGCAATTCATCAGCTACCCAGGTGTGTTTTTTATTTGGAATCCTACCTCCGTAAGGAAGCGGAAAACTGCTCTAATTTGAACTAACCGATAATCACTACCAAGTAAGTCCACCAACCTCAGTGTCCCAGTCATATCCGACATGGCGCCTGCGTTCTTCCGTATATTACTGCCACGATGTCGACCCATGGCGCACAGTCAGTGGTGCATCACACCTCAAGCATTTTGGTCCTTTGTCACCACTTAATAAATATCTATGTGTGACCTGTGTGTGCCTAATTCTAAGGTGGCAGAGGGCAGCCTCGTCCCTTCTAATCTGGCGGAAGGACGAGGGCCACTGCGTTAAGTGTGGTTTGATTCGTTTCATTTTGTTTGATTCTACTCGGTGCCATCTGTCCTGCCACTGCCTGAAAAGAAATGATATTATTGGGTAACGGTCACTGGCTGGAAGTGGAAGCACGCGAAAACATGGCGGGTGTGCCCCACGCCTTGCAGCCTGATCTGCCAGCTAATTACCACGGTTTCCGACATGTGCTGACATCCAGCAAAGTGAAACCTGTATTCCCATACGTTGGAGCGAAGTGAGTTGCAATGAAACGTCTCGTACAATGACATTGTTTAGTCATTACTTGGTTCATTTTTAGATCGCAGAACAATTGCGGCTCCGTTATAACCGTTCCTAGTCTCACTTCCACTGACAAGAGGACCTCTTTTTCCACCACATCCGCAAGGCAACTGTGTTCTACCTGTAGTGCGTGTTGACCACAAAGCCTGTTACCGCAGGTCTGTGCGACAACCTGTGCCACGTGAACCCGCGCTGCCTAGGCGTGGCCTACAGTCCCAGTCTGCGCCAGTGTCGCATCTCGCCTCACCAACCCACTCTGAGCAACACGGAGCCAGTGGCAAACCAGTCGTGGCTGTTGGCGCACCGCCGGGCTCCAGGTGAGGGGTGCAGACACTGGCCGGCTCCAGGTGAGGGGTGCAGACACTGGCCGGCTCCAGGTGAGGGGCACGGACACTGGCCGGCTCCAGGTGAGGGGCACAGACACTGGCCGGCTCCAGGTGAGGGGTGTAGACACTGGCCGGCTCCAGGTGAGGGGTGTAGACACTGGCCGGCTCCAGGTGAGGGGCACAGACACTGGCCGGCTCCAGGTGAGGGGGCACAGACACTGGCCGGCTCCAGGTGAGGGGTGCAGACACTGGCCGGCTCCAGGTGAGGGGTGCAGACACTGGCCGGCTCCAGGTGAGGGGTGCAGACACTGGCCGGCTCCAGGTGAGGGGGCACAGACACTGGCCGGCTCCAGGTGAGGGGGCACAGACACTGGCCGGCTCCAGGTGAGGGGTGCAGACACTGGCCGGCTCCAGGTGAGGGGGCACAGACACTGGCCGGCTCCAGGTGAAGGGGCACGGACACTGGCCGGCTTCAGGTGAGGAGTACATACACTGGCGGAACCCAGGCCGGGAACTTGAAACAAGGGGTCCCCAATCCTCGCACTCCTCAGACTGGGAGGGGGACGGCTTTTGACCGCCCATATTTCAGGAGGTCCTATTACATGGGTAAGACCACGTGACCGAAAGCACATGGCGTCCATAGATATTTTGACAAGTTGATTCTTCAACGGCCGACCGCTTAGCACGCGAATATAACACATGGATATATATATATATATATATATATATATATATATATATATATATATATATATATATATATATATATATATATATATATATATATATATATATATATATATATATATATATATATATATATATATATATATATATATATATATATATATATATATATATATATATATATATATATATATATATATATATATATATATATATATATATATATATATATATATATATATATATATATACATATATATATACGTTAGGGTGTTTTCAAAAAAGTAAAAGTTTGATATTATACGCGGGATCGTATATCATTCGGTGACGTTGTAAGAGGAAACGCTAGATATAAAAGTTCGTTGAAATTGAAGAGTATTAATACAATTAATAATATTAATATATACCCTTAAGAATAATAACGGTCCCGCAAGTCCATTGCAGTTTCTCCTATGTAACAGGCCGACACCCCGTTTTAATCCCGACGTCAAAAGTTTCACAAAACTGTTCTGCTCCACAAATAAGTGTGTTTTTGTAACAGCTAAGGGTTCAGATAACAAAATATTGTGGAACAACATATTGTTAGGCAAGATGGACCGATCAATTCCAATAAATATACCATCGTGCGAGTATTCCAGGTCCCTGTCTGCGAAACGTCAACACGAGATTCGAACTGCTAAGGAATGTTTCCCGTTTTCCGATTCCTGGCCTCATTTGTGCACTGAACAACGTAGAAATGCGCAGCAATATGACAACTGACGAGTAAAATAGGTAGGTACATATGGGAGGGGAGTGTCAGTTGACATGTTGACACAATTTACAGTTCAGACCAGGTTCAGGAGTGGAGACGGCGATGGGCCTCGACGACCTGGGCAAATACTGTTTTTCGGCCTCGTTCTTGGTCAAGGCGGTGTTGAAGTCAAATATCCGTTTGATCCCGCGTTCCGCTCCGTCGTTTAGGACGGTGAGCTTCTGATCCACCGCCCGGTCTCGCTGGTAGGATTCGCCATTCGCCCACTGGTTGGCGGGGCTCGCGCATAGTGCCTTCGCCATCCACCAGTGCGTGATGTAACGCAGTCGCCGGTCGCCGGAACGTATCTCACACTTGGTCGATGGTCACCGCTAGCGCCAATTGAGCAAACTCCTGTTGGTCGTCCCGCCGCCTTCAGCACATCCGCCGTCGCCACACCCCACTCTCCCAGCTGGTCGAGGAGTGAACCCTGGAACATCTCCGCTTGCGCAGGGACCATATGCAGCCATTTGTCTCGGAACAGCTTGAAGAGCGCGATCTCGGGTTTTGACGACGTTCCTATGGCGGCTTTGAAGGCGGCGGCCACCACGAGCTCCAAGATGTGGTGACGACGCGCCAGGTGGAGCAGTTGCCGGCCAAACGTTTTCATCCAGCAAAATGCAACACCCGGACTGGACTCCAGTGTTCGACGCAGTCGTGTCAAAGGAGAACGCAGCAACTTGCTTCTCCAGCCCCCACTCCACGAACACCTTTGCCGCCTTGTTCGCCATGGCCTCGCCGGTGCCAGTGAGGAGGGCGGACTCCACCAGTAACATGTCATGCGAGAGTTGAGGGCTTGAAACGACGAGTGCGAGGCGGTGGACTCGTCCCGGCTCAACGTCGATGTTCGGCATGAGCTTGCCGTCCCAATGCAGAACAAGGACTGCGTCGACGGCTTCCACCTCTTTGACGTACTCCGTCGTATTAGTAACTTCCACATCATATAAGTAAACTAAATATAATTTATTTTCATAAAAGAGGCAATTATTACGACTCTTATTCAGCATAGCCCTAATCCGTAATGAAGCCTAGAATATTAGTAATTTACAAGCCCGTCTGAATATTCCTTACCTTGAGTCGTTTGACAGGGGACGACGTGCTAGAGGTACTCAGCCGTTGCGGAGACACCTCCTCCGATGATCACGTCTAAGGGCCACTCAGTTGAGCAACGGCAGTCGCCGACGCTTTCCGTCGCCTTTCCCTCTCCATCTCCACCCGCGCCGCCTCTTGTTCGGCTCGCTTTATCAGCCACTCATACTTATTCGCCAGGTCCTCGACCACCTTGCCGATCACCATCTTTTGCGCTCCCCGTTGGTCGACGAGGAACACACGGTCCTCCTCAATCGTGATCATCCTTAACGCATTGTGATGGGAAATGTCGAATAGCCTCGACAGCTCTCCCTCCAGCATGTCGGCGGACACAAGATCTCCATCCGACTTGCGCTGATTGGACCTCATGCTGTGCTCGTACATAGCGATGAAGGCAACCAACTTGCGGGTTAATGTTGTATGTTATAAAGAACAGTTCCCTCGATTATTTAGCCATCTGATGTCTCAAATGCTCCAAACCTGCACTGATTTGTAATGCAAGAACAGTGTTGTGAAATGTCGACGCCGAGGTTCCAACGAGGTGCCAGTCCGTTACATAGGAGAAACTTTGACGCACTTGCGGGACCCATAAATATTCCTCGATTCGAATGAAATTTTATACTTGGAGTTTCTTCGTCAAACGTCACAAAACGATGGATGATCCCGTGGAGAAAATCGTGTTTGAAAATTGCCCCGCATCAAATGAAACGCCCTAATATACATCCATACATACATACACACACACGCACGCACATACACACACACACACATTTATATATATATACATATATCTATATATATATATATATATATAACCTCAAAAGAGCAAGAGGAATACTTATAAAAAATTGTCACGCCCCTTTAACACAATGCGTATACCCTCAAACCAAAAGCTTCCAAAAACCAAAACTAAAAAGTTCTCCAAGCTTCGGGAGGCCCGGAGGCTGCCAGCGGAGGGATCTTCTATCGCCAACAGAGGCCAGGGCACACTCCAATGCAAACGAAGGTCTCTAAGGGAAACAATATTCCCCGAAGGCGGGAGAGGAAGCCCCCGACATGGAAGGGAAGGTCAGAAATGAGGCCCCCAGTACGAGATAGAAGGCCCCTCAACACGGAAGAGGAGGACTCGAAGGCGAAAAGAGGCCTCTTGGACAGAATAGGAGCCCTCAAGACCAGAAAGGAGGTCACTAAGATGGGAACGGAGGTCCCTCAAACAAAATCGGACGTCCCCAAGGGTGGAAACCGACCTCCAAGACGGGAGAGACGGCTTCTCCGGAGCTCCACGTCAGGGGTACTGACACTGACGAGCTGCAGTTGATGCGTGCAGCACTAGCGAGCTCCAGGTGAAGTGCTACAAACATTGACGGGTTCCAGGTGAGAGGCTAACAACACTGACGAGCTCCAGGTGAAGTGCTACAGACACTGACGGGTTCCAGGTGAGAGGCTACCAACATTGACGAGCTCCAGATGGGGCGTGCAGACACTGACGGGCTCCAGGTGAGGCGTGCAGACACTGGCAGCCTCCAGGTGAGGCGTGCAGACACTGGCAGCCTCCAGGTGAGGCGTGCAGACACTGGCAGCCTCCAGGTGAGGCGTGCAGACACTGGCAGCCTCCAGGTGAGGCGTGCAGACACTGGCAGCCTCCAGGTGAGGCGTGCAGACACTGGCAGCCTCCAGGTGAGGCGTGCAGACACTGGCAGCCTCCAGGTGAGGCGTGCAGACACTGGCAGCCTCCAGGTGAGGCGTGCAGACACTGAGCGTGCAACATGGCAGCCTCCAGGTGAGGCGTGCAGACACTGGCAGCCTCCAGGTGAGGCGTGCAGACACTGACGGGCTCCAGGTGAGGCGTGCAGACACTGGCAGCCTCCAGGTGAGGCGTGCAGACACTGGCAGCCTCCAGGTGAGGCGTGCAGACACTGGCAGCCTCCAGGTGAGGCGTGCAGACACTGGCAGCCTCCAGGTGAGGCGTGCAGACACTGGCAGCCTCCAGGTGAGGCGTGCAGACACTGGCAGCCTCCAGGTGAGGCGTGCAGACACTGGCAGCCTCCAGGTGAGGCGTGCAGACACTGGCAGCCTCCAGGTGAGGCGTGCAGACACTGGCAGCCTCCAGGTGAGGCGTGCAGACACTGACGGGCTCCAGGTGAGGCGTGCAGACACTGGCAGTAGGTGAGGCGGCAGAAGCGGCAGGGGCGAGAACCCAGGAGCGGCAGACACTGACGTATCCAGAGGAAGCGGCATTTCACTGGTGGCTCCAAATGTCTCTTGGACCTCATGGACAGATTGCTATTGTATTGGAGCGTGTTTTAGTTCGTGTGTGGCATTATTCCTTGATCTGCTCTGTGTACTGACGTCATTCATGGTATAGACTAGTCATCAAAAACAGCGGCCTGGTCGAAGCGCCCACATGACTTCTCTCCTGTAGGCTAACTTCCAGGTAAGGCTGATCGATAGACAAAGAAAGCGTGCAGGCTCACAACGGGCTCGAAACACATTGGTGAATGCTGTTAAGGGCAATGGAAGTGACAAATTCAGGCGGCGTGCCGTTGCAGCAGGAAAGTCCAGAATCGACGCGAATGCAGCATTCACCGAGCGTGCGAACATGAGCAGCTGTGTGTCAGGCGTGTCGGCGCACATCTGACCGGCTCATTGACTGGGGGAGGGGGAGGGGGTTTAGAGGCGTGCCGAACCATAGAGGTCATTTGCGCCGCCTTTTATTGCCTGGGTATGTGTCACTGTGGTTTCTGCAGCAATCATGAAAAGGTGGTGTTACAAAAGAAACATACAATAATGTGCTGAATAGATTATTGATCGGTGACAAGACAAGCATCAATGGAATGGCGGGCAACACAAGCAGCTGAGCTGATCACCACGTCTGCTTACTTCACATGTGGGCTGTGACGCCGTGTCACACAGGCTAACCTGAGCTGATCACCACGTCTGCTTACTTCACATGTGGGCTGTGACGCCGTGTCACACAGGCTAACCTGAGCTGATCACCACGTCTGCTTACTTCACATGTGGGCTGTGACGCCGTGTCACACAGGTTAACCTGAGCTGATCACCACGTCTGCTTACTTCACATGTGGGCTGTGACGCCGTGTCACACAGGTTAACCTGAGCTGATCACCACGTCTGCTTACTTCACATGTGGGCTGTGACGCCGTGTCACACAGGTTAACCTGAGCTGATCACCACGTCTGCTTACTTCACATGTGGGCTGTGACGCCGTGTCACACAGGTTAACCTGAGCTGATCACCACGTCTGCTTACTTCACATGTGGGCTGTGACGCCGTGTCACACAGGTTAACCTGAGCTGATCACCACGTCTGCTTACTTCACATGTGGGCTGTGACGCCGTGTCACACAGGTTAACCTGAGCTGATCACCACGTCTGCTTACTTCACATGTGGGCTGTGACGCCGTGTCACACAGGTTAACCTGAGCTGATCACCACGTCTGCTTACTTCACATGCGGGCTGTGACGCCGTGTCACACAGGTTAACCTGAGCTGATCACCACGTCTGCTTACTTCACATGTGGGCTGTGACGCCGTGTCACACAGGCTAACCTGAGCTGATCACCACGTCTGCTTACTTCACATGTGGGCTGTGACGCCGTTCACAACTTTGGCTGTGACGCCGGTCACACAGGTTAACCTGAGCTGATCACCACGTCTGCTTACTTCACATGTGGGCTGTGACGCCGTGTCACACAGGTTAACCTGAGCTGATCACCACGTCTGCTTACTTCACATGTGGGCTGTGACGCCGTGTCACACAGGTTAACCTGAGCTGATCACCACGTCTGCTTACTTCACATGTGGGCTGTGACGCCGTGTCACACAGGTTAACCTGAGCTGATCACCACGTCTGCTTACTTCAACATGTGGGCTGTGACGCCGTGTCACACAGGCTAACCTGAGCTGATCACCACGTCTGCTTACTTCACATGTGGGCTGTGACGCCGTGTCACACAGGCTAACCTGAGCTGATCACCACGTCTGCTTACTTCACATGTGGGCTGTGACGCCGTGTCACACAGGCTAACCTGAGCTGATCACCACGTCTGCTTACTTCACATGTGGGCTGTGACGCCGTGTCACACAGGCTAACCTGAGCTGATCACCACGTCTGTCACACACAGGTAACCTGAGCTGATCACCACGTCTGCTTACTTCACATGTGGGCTGTGACGCCGTGTCACACAGGCTAACCTGAGCTGATCACCACGTCTGCTTACTTCACATGTGGGCTGTGACGCCGTGTCACACAGGCTAACCTGAGCTGATCACCACGTCTGCTTACTTCACATGTGGGCTGTGACGCCGTGTCACACAGGCTAACCTGAGCTGATCACCACGTCTGCTTACTTCACATGTGGGCTGTGACGCCGTGTCACACAGGCTAACCTGAGCTGATCACCACGTCTGCTTACTTCACATGTGGGCTGTGACGCCGTGTCACACAGGCTAACCTGAGCTGATCACCACGTCTGCTTACTTCACATGTGGGCTGTGACGCCGTGTCACACAGGCTAACCTGAGCTGATCACCACGTCTGCTTACTTCACATGTGGGCTGTGACGCCGTGTCACACAGGCTAACCTGAGCTGATCACCACGTCTGCTTACTTCACATGTGGGCTGTGACGCCGTGTCACACAGGTTAACCTCACACAGTTGCTTCCAACAGATCGGGACACATGCTGCGCACGCACATGATGGGAAGGCAATCGAACCATTTTTGCTAGGTGTAGTAATCATAATTACCAAGAGTAATTAATTATGTTGACCATGCGCTTGACACAGTCAGGCAATACACAGCAAACGGTAGTGAATCAGTAGGCATGTAGGATGCACGGCTTCACGCATCTAAGCGTTCATACGTCTGCAAGTAGGGCAAAGCAATGCCATTAGATGTGGTAACAGTGTTAATGTCTCTCACCGACACCAGAGCAGTGGGAGCACGAAGCCATTCATGGTACGCGTTGGAATCTCGGGGGAACACCAGATCAGTGGGAACATGAGGTCATTCATGGCATATGTTGGAATCTCGGGACAATACCAGAGCAGCGGGAACACCAAGCCATTCATGACGGTGTTGGAATCTCGGGACAACACTAGAGCAGCGAGAACCCGACGCCATTCATGATATGTGTTGGAATCTCGCCGCAACAACAACGTATTGAGAACAAGGCAAAGTTGAAATCAGAAAACCTGGTCGAAGCTCAGCCACTACGATAAAAACAGACACAAAGTTGTGAACAAGGATAATTTCTGAAGCATTTCAAACATACCGCTAAGCGTTTGGTCGTGTTCCCGTATCCGAACCTTGGATTCGAAGTGATCGAAAGAACCACCTGTTGATCGTTTGACACGAGACCAATGAGCTTCAACGATTTTAAACTTTGTACCGTACGAAGATTTTAAACTGTGTGCTTCACACCTGCCTTAGCATTTTTAATATTCATTCGCAAACCTTCAGTCCATGGAAAGATGCCATCCTCATCGGTTTTGTCGCGCCCGCAGGTGAGTCGTGAGCGATACGCGACAGTGTGCCAATGTTTGGCACAGTCGATGGTACGCCTTTTGTTGCGCCACATGTAAGCGGTACGCAACAGTGTGCCAATGTTTGGCACAGTCTATGACGCATCCCTTTCGAGTATTTTTATGGAACGAAATGGTCTGATCATTCTGACCGTGTCAGGTGACCAATATATGGCGTACCTGACGACCGATGACAGACGACTGATGACTGACAACTGATGACTGGCGGCTCATGCCTGATTGCTGATGACTGATGGCTCATTACTAATGACAGACGACGGATGACTGATGACTGACTACTGATGACTTGTGACTGACGACTGACCATTGATGACTGATGAACGTGGGTTCTGGAGGCGCGTTCGGAGCATCTCGGTGCCCGTTTTACTCCAATAAAGGTGACTAGATGAGTATGCATGCTTGTATATGTCGCCATGTTTTTATGTATTTAGTGTTTCATATCTTGAGCATGCGAACTGGACAGTGACGATCCAAACGATGAATTAGATAAATGAGCCGATTCTACTTCGGCTGACATGTTTGATTTCTTATTGTATTATATCTTGTATTATGCTTTGACAGGTTACGACCTGGATTGGAATTCAGCTACCATTGCAACATCCAGATTAGTTCTTGACCCACACCCATCACCAGTCTCCGGGTTCAGGCCCAC
The DNA here is from genome assembly GCA_034440615.1 of Ashinkailepas kermadecensis. NCBI lineage: Eukaryota > Metazoa > Arthropoda > Thecostraca > Neolepadidae > Ashinkailepas > Ashinkailepas kermadecensis. Next base: position 64,255 of record JAOTOM010002751.1, on the reverse strand, counting down.
CTCCCTAACTTACAACACCTCAGAACACTCCAACTAATTAGGTTCCACTTTTGGACCACAACACAGCACAATCACCCCGCCACTCTCGCACTCTCTACCCCCCCCCCCGTTCGGCGTACCTGTGACAGAAGTATACACAATATTGCCATACATCTGAACCATGTCCTTACACTCGCACTGAAATTCTCCGAGGAAACCCCCGGCAAATTGCCTCCTTACTCCCATTTTGGCACATGAAACATGCCAACATCAAGTGTCTCTTTCGGCAAAAAAAATACTTTCCCTATCGAAACTCAACTGACATTTTTCGAACATCAAGAGGCCCACCCCCAACACACATACTTCTTCACTGACGGCTCACGCACCACAAAGGGCAGGGCGCCGCCTGGTGCGGTGGACCCAACTCTGGCCAAACAAAATTAGCACCACACCATTCGGTTTACACGACAGGGTTAGTGGCCATCCTAACCTGCCTACAGCACATTACTCAACACAACATCACCACACCTATCACCATCTGTACTGACTCACGCTCATCCATTGACGCTCTCTTGGACATACACAACATCTCCCACCCCACACTCCACACTATTCCTCAACTCTACCACGCCCATCACACTCACCTCCAACTCACACTGCTCTGGGTCCCTGGCCATAAGGTGACACCGGGCAACGAGCGGGCGGATGAGCTCGCTCGTCGAGCGATCGACCTCCTACCTCTCCCCCCCCCCCCTCCCCCCGCCACCTCCCGGTGCTCCACAGGAACCTTTTGTCCCTCATTAATAGGTTATATGCACAGTATCTGCAGGCATGTTGGAATCATAACACCACACACATACACCACATTAAAGCCTTTCTCTCCAAATGGCCCTCTTTCCAACAACACACACGCGCACACAAGGTACTTCTTGTCCGGCTCCGACTCGGACACACCAAGCTCACTTACGATCACCTCCGCCGACCTCGCCGCGCTCCACTTTGCCGAGTGTGTGACACGTACAACTTTATCGAACATGCTTTTGCTTACCTGTCCTACATATCATCTACAGCATCGCTCCTTCTCTCTTACATTGCCCAACATCGCCTTCTATTTTCGCTGCGAATCCTTCTCGGTGACGAGCACCCGAAGCTCCTTGAGCTCGTTTTAGCCTTTTACAAAGACACCAGACTGGATGAGCCATTTGAAGCCAAATACTATCATCCTCTCCGCTGTCGTATACCAGATACTCGTACATCTGGGCTATTTTGCACCAGGTATTCAGGGGCCGATCCAATTTGGCAAAAACGGACGTTTTCCCCATATATTGCATTTATATTTTACCTTCGGGTTTTCAAAGCAGCCTGGTGTTCCTCTTTCAGGTTTTCTCCAAGCTCTAACTTAAACATGCACCTCCACATTCAAGGCCGTGCCTGACGCCCACAGCTCACCCTGGGCGTCGGGACCCCGCTTCGCTCCAGGTCGCAGGTGGCCAGCGGAGCCTGTCCGGAGGCTATGAGGCTGTCCACCTCCAAAATGTTATACTGTTTGATATGTATGTATGTATGTATGTATGTATGTATTTAGGTATGTATGTATGTATGTATTTAGGTATGTATGCATGTATGTATGTATGTATGCATGCATGTATGTATGTATGTATACCTGTATGCGATGCATGTACCGACTGCTCACGCCACCTTCTTTGTTTGCCGGCGTCTCTCATCTTTTCCCTCTTGCGTATTTATTACCACCGGATGCCACATAAGTCGGTTTAACGTAGCCCTTCCAATAAGGTTACAAATCTCAAGCAGATGTCACTCTATCACTGCTAAAGAAAAAAGTGTGTGACAAGTTTTTACAAGAACTTCAATTCCACGTTTCTTGTTGGCTGCAAGTGTGTGAACTGATATTGACGGAACTGCGTAAGCTATGAGGTCAACTTGGATGATAACTACGAATGAACCTTAACGCGACCCGTCTCGGGTTTCTTTTTGCGCTCCCTAACGTTTTTATCGCGACTTGTGGGAAATTGGCGGCTGGCAGCATCGCGAAATTTTCGGTAAATTTTCTTCATACTTTCTCGTCTGATGTACAAGTTTCAACCTTCATCAATATCCCACGATGACCTTTCCTCGATAATTGGAAAAAAACAGTCGAAAGTTACTTAGATCTTGGTGTATATTCGGGTACAACCCTTCGTCAAACCAAGGTGGTTTGACGAAGGGTTGTACCCGAATATACACCAAGATCTAAGTAACTTTCGACTATTTTTTTTTATAATCATCGAGGACAGGTCATCGTGTGATATTGATGAAACGATATGTTCCTCGCCAGAGCGGTAAATAAGTTTCAACCTTGGTTCGTGTAAGAACATTGGCCTAGCTCAAGTCAAAGAGGACCACCTCCAAAAATGTTTCGGAATCAAGAACTCATTTGATGAGAACAAAGCATTGAAACTCAACTTGGTACGTGAGTACAATTAGGTAGTGCCTACAAAACGTACATCTTGGATTTATATTTGTGGTCAGGTCAATGGTCTGAGATCACGGGCAACTTTGTTCTAATTTTCTAATTTTTATGATATGCATATCCGTCTAGGCGGATTTTTCCCCTTGGGATGCATACCGACACACGAGGAGAAGTTCCTGTTCCAATTTGATTGACCTCCGTCGAGTGACCTGGGACCAGGTCAGGATAAAGTGTGCTAGGTGAGCAAAACTTATTTAGACACTCCGACTTGAAAGGTTTATTTTGAGCTTTCATGGCATAAATAATATCAAACGTGCATTGCATGACCTAATTTGCCCAGTAGATACAACACTATGAGGCATTGTTAAGGTCAATATCATCCTAGGCCATTGTCCTGTTACAATTATAATATTGTTTTGGTTCATATACGTGAAAATGTATTGAAATGAAGCGTACCACATTTTTACAATTTGACACTGCTTGCATCTCATTTGCGTTCGTCACGTCAGTGACCAAAGGTCACCGCTAATTCTGACCCATGATGGACCAATGTGACTATTTCTGCAACATTCGCTTTGTAATTCACTTTCAAATGGCACGCGTTTTAACTTTGTTCTTTACCAGGAATAGAGATATCAAACGTGTTCCAACAGCAAATTTTGATGAGGAAAAAAACACCGGTTTGCGTCACAAAATTATTTTACCATTACAAATGAAGCCATTTCGGGCCTCATTCGTCGAAAACTTTCGAACGATTTGCCGTTCGCGTTCATGCACTGCTTAGCTTGAAAGTTAGCGTGGGGTCTTCAACAACAACAACAACAACAAGAACAAGAACAAGAACAACAACAACAACAACCCGAGACGGGATTTGAGGATCTGACCGGATAGACCAAACTACATGCCGATCCCTAAATAAATTATCCTCATCACAGACAAATCCCAGAAATGCCCAGGTTCAAGCTGTTGACTATTTTCTGGAAACTTCGCAATTGACATTTGACATTCCCTGGAATGTGACCGGCTGGCCGCAAGTATGAACATTAACGTTGTATGCCACTAAAATTGTACTGAACATGCGACGCATGCATTTTGCAGGACGACTATAGAAATTCGTGGTGAAATTAAAGTTGTGGCAGCCCTCTCATGTGCCTGGGGTGTATAATTAAATGTCGGGTAGGCAAGTGCCTCGTCTGAGATAGGGTGGCTGGAGAAATGTGTCGGATAGGCGAGGACCCTGTCCGAGATCTGGTGGCTGGAGAAATATGTCGGGTAGGCAAGGGCCTCGTCTGAGATAGGGTGGCTGGATAAATATTTTGTGTAGGCGAGGGCCCCAGCTGCTTGGCGAACCTCGCCACTGATGCCCCCCCCCCGCCCTCGGTGTTAAACCTGCCACCCTAACAACCCAGTCATCATCCAAATTATCAGAGCCTTCACACCAATGGCGAGCTCCGAATTATCGCACCAGAGGAATCTCCCTTAATCACATCATACTATGATAGCAAATGTGACGTCACATGTTTGGCAAATCGCCAAGAATTATAATGGAAATTTCGAGGCCACGCAAGGCACATCACAACCCGCATCGCAAGCGACTCCTAGATTCCCCAAGAGTCATAATCGTGCTATGTGGATGATAAGAAACCACCTGCCAGCTAAGAGGTAAAGTGAGGCCTGGCCACGTCAGGTCAAATATTTGCTTGGTAGATTTGCTTTGCTCAGTATATGGTAAGGTGGTTCAAGATACTTCTCTAATTGTCATATATAACTGTCATTTAACCCACCCCGTCTCAGGGAGGGGGGGGGTTGATGTGCGCCCCTCCTAAGGTTTTCCGCAGTTAGCGAAAGAACGGCCCGCGGTAGCGTGACGAAATTTGGCATACCTTTTCCCACATCAATTTGGCATGTTGTGAGAAAATCTTGAGGTCAGGTTATCTAAGGTCAACGAGTTAGTCAAGGTCAGGTGGGGTCACCTTCAGAAAAGTTCAACCAGTCGTTACACCCTAACGAATAAAGATATTTTAATGAAACTTTCAGCGTTTGCTTATCGTTAGGGACGAAGCAAAATGTACCAGGGGAAATTGTTCGTTTGTTCGTTTTTGTGGATATATTAGTTTTGCATATTTGCCCATTAGTGCTGAAATCGAAGATTCTAGCTAAAGTAAGCATTGTTATGGAAGCAAATTGACTTCAAGCAACGTCTTGCAGTCCGCTCTACCTTTTAGAAAAATAAGAATTAAAGAAAATTGAAAACTCAAAATGTTGAACTTAAAATTTTTAAAACGTGATTTTGGGTGGGCAATAATGTTAAGGCCATGGTCGATTTCCCCTTCCTTTTCTGATTCCAAATAATTTTTGTTTTTCAAATGCCCCCAAAATGAACTCCCCAGAGCCAAAAACATGAAGTCAGTCCTGAAAACTTAAACCCGCTAGTGACGTCACTTTTGGGGGATACAATTAGGGGGTTGTGTCTGACCTTACTCGTCGAGCGCTTTCCGATGACATTTCTTTCGTTTTCGTGCGACGCTTAGTTTGGAGATAAGACGGGGTTTGTATCAACCCCCACCCCGAGACGGGGTGTGAGGATCTGACCAGAAAGACCGGGTTAACTGTTACACCACCGTCGCATATAACTGAATTTGTCTAGTTGTCAAATGAGCGTACCAACCAGTTAGAACTGCAAGTACAACGGAAGCACTTCGTAAGTGAACGTCATCAGAGTGAGCTGACATAACCATTTCTAATAGCATCCTGTCAAGTGCCGCTCCATTGGCTAGAGTCAACATTAGACAACAATATACATATGCCACGTATGTTCTAATGGCTTATGCTAAGCCAATGAAAGGAAAGAAGGAACATTGCTTGATGTCGGCTAACAATATTCCAAAAGCCCAATCTATGATACACTCAACAAACTTATGTCAGCCTCATCGGCCAGATGGTGGCAATTTGGCATCTTTATAGATACTGAGTTATTCCGTTCATTCTGCTTCCTGTTATTGTTCTCGAAACAAAATCCCCGATAACGTCCAGCAGTATGACATTAAATCGACTATACAGATATGATTGAACGAACGGCCAGATGAAGTGCATATTTTCTTTTCAGTGTATAGGTTACGGCCATAGAAATGTACTGACCGTTAATCCCACCGTGCGCAGGAATGGCAAACGAGAATTGTCAGCAGTCCACTGACTGCTACGGCGTCAAGGGCCTTGCGAGCTGCCGTCGAGGGAAGTGTGGCTGCGCCTACGGCTTCCGGCTCCGCTTCGACATGTGCCAGTCGGCGCAGGGCGACGGCGTACAGCTCTTCGTCGAAATGTCGACCGGGGTGCCGGATCCTGGAAGTCTGCTGGTCAGCGTGCCGCGAACACCGCCGGGAGAGTGCGAACAGAAGTGCCTCGAGACACCCACATGTCTGATCCTGAGCACCAGCTCGGCGGCGGGGGCCAACTGCTCGCTGTTCTCACGACTCAAGTCGTACTCGGACAGCGCGAGACAGCTAACTGTGACGTCACGCTCATTTACGGGGAGGAGCCTGATACCATACTTTTTTTCTGGTGGGTGCCAGCAATGGTAGCTACCTATCCCATCTCTTTCTTAGTTTCCACAATACATATTAGCAAAATACCGGTATATTTTTTTTTTGTTAAACAAAAAAAACACATTTGATTGAGTACGGCAACGCAGCAATCCTGTCAATTTCAGCTATGTGTGTGGCACATCCTTCCTTCCCGTTTTTTTTCGTCGGTGCTGACGCGGCCGGAACAGCGCCGACGCTGCCGGAGGTTGCGACAGCCCGCGGCCTTCAGCTGTGTGGCCGCCCAGCTCACATGGCAAGCCACTTGAACTGACAACCCGCGGCCTCCAGCTGTGTGGCCACCCAGATCACATGGCAAGCCACTTGAACCGACAGCCCGCGGCCTCCAGCTGTGTGGCCGCCCATGTCACATGGGAAGCCACTTAAACCGACAGCCCGCGGCCTCCAGCTGTGTAGCCGCCCAGATCACATGGGAAGCCACTTGAACCGACAGCCCGCGGCCTCCAGCTGTGTGGTCGCCCAGATCACATGGGAAGCCACTTGAACCGACAGCCCGCGGCCTCCAGCTGTGTGGCCGCCCAGATCACATGGCAAGCCACTTGAACGGACAGCCCGCGGCCTCCAGCTGTGTGGCCGCCCAGGTCACATGGCAAGCCACTTGAACCGACAGCCCGCGGCCTCCAGCTGTGTGGGCGCCCAGATCACATGGGAAGCCACTTGAACCGACAGCCCGCGGCTTCCAGCTGTGTGGCCGCCCAGATCACATGGAAAGCCACATAAACCGACAGCCCGCGGCCTCCAGCTGTGTGGTCGCCCAGATCACATGGCAAGCCACTTGAACCGACAGCCCGCGGCCTCCAGCTGTGTGGCCGCCCAAGTCACATGGCAAGCCACTTGAACCGACAGCCCGCGGCCTCCAGCTGTGTGGCCGCCCAGGTCATATGGGAAGCCACTTGAACCGACAGCCCGCGGACTCCAGCTGTGTGGCCGCCCAGATCACATGGGAAGCCACTTGAACCGACAGCCCGCGGCCTCCAGCTGTGTGGCCGCCCAGATCACATGGGAAGCCACTTGAACCGACAGCCCGCGGCCTCCAGCTGTGTGGTCGCCCAGGTCACATGGCAAGCCACTTGAACCGACAGCCCGCGGCCTCCAGCTGTGTGGCCGCCCAGGTCACATGGCAAGCCACTTGAACCGACAGCCCGCGGCCTCCAGCTGTGTGGGCGCCCAGATCACATGGGAAGCCACTTGAACCGACAGCCCGCGGCTTCCAGCTGTGTGGCCGCCCAGATCACATGGAAAGCCACATAAACCGACAGCCCGCGGCCTCCAGCTGTGTGGTCGCCCAGGTCACATGGCAAGCCACTTGAACCGACAGCCCGCGGCCTCCAGCTGTGTGGCCGCCCAAACATGGAAGCCACTTGAACGAAGCCGGGCCTCAGCGGGCGGGAAGCCACTTGAACCGACAGCCCGCGGACTCCAGCTGTGTGGTCGCCCAGGTCACATGGCAAGCCACTTGAACCGACAGCCCGCGGCCTCCAGCTGTGTGGCCGCCCAGATCACATTGGAGGCCACTTGAACCGACAGCCCGCGGCAATGATAAATTATTCGTGAAATAGGGTGGAATATACCACTTTCTGAACACTCAATCAACATCCTTCTCTAAGAAGTATCGACATCTTGCTCCTTGATGCGTGCTTCTGAAGTTTTCGTGTTTCCTTTCTAACAGTATCTCGTATATAAGTATCATGTTCATGCTCTCGGTAATTAATGGCGATACACAAACATTTCGCAACGCACGTTGGGTTAAATGGATTACCTATAATGTGACCTACACCATGGGCTTAAATTTTAGTCTAAGACATCAAAAGCGTTTTAAATAACACTAATTCCATGGTAAATTTCGACATCCTACTGTTCTCGTTTCGACATCTCACACCTAACGAAAAAACATTATTTTAACCCTGGCCCGCGGCCTCCAGCTGTGTGATCGCCCAGGTCACATGGCAAGCCACTTGAACCGACAGCCCGCGGCCTCCAGCTGTGTGGCCGCCAAGATCACATCGGAAGCCACTTGAACCGACAGCCCGCGGCCTCCAGCTGTGTGGTCGCCCAGGTCACATGGCAAGCCACTTGAACCGACAGCCCGCCGCCTCCAGCTGTGTGGCCGCCCAGATCACATGGGAAGCCACTTGAACCGACAGCCCGCGGCCTCCAGCTGTGTGGTCGCCCAGATCACATGGCAAGCCACTTGAACCGACAGCCCGCGGCCTCCAGCTGTGTGGTCGCCCAGATCACATGGGAAGCCACTTGAACCGACAGCCCGCGGCCTCCAGCTGTGTGGTCGCCCAGATCACATGGGAAGACACTTGAACCGACAGCCCGCGGCCTCCAGCTGTGTGGTCGCCCAGATCACATGGCAAGCCACTTGAACCGACAGCCCGCGGCCTCCAGCTGTGTGGTCGCCCAGATCACATGGGAAGCCACTTGAACCGACAGCCCGCGGCCTCCAGCTGTGTGGTCGCCCAGATCACATGGCAGACTTGTGCTCGACTCGAGTTGAATCAAGAATCGACGCATGAATCAATCGTTTTTGGATGAGTCGAGAGTTGAATCGATTCTTTTCCACAAAACATATTTTGAGTCGTGAGTTGAATCAGATCTTTCTAAAAAATAAATGAGTTGAATCATGAGTCAATCATTTGAATCACAATGAGTCATTTGAGTCTTGTGACTCAAATGCATGTAATGAACAAATAATATGAAGCATGTATCTGTGTGAATATTATGTCATGACACAAAGTAGGGAGTAAAAACAGCATAATTATTCATGCTTAGCAATACAATTGTCAACTTCTAATCTGCCAGTGAGTAAAGAATGAAGGGTACCTACCAGTACTGAAGTTATTTACCAAAAACCAATTACAGTAACTACAAACAATTATTAATGTTAAGCTTGGTATCCACAATCAGTATCATGCACGAGTCAATCCTAGTACCAGGAGTACAACACATAAATGGGTTGTAATCGTGAAAAAGAATATGGAACCGACATTGTCCTGCACTGGAATTGGCATCTGCACTGAATAAAATTCCGCTGCCTTGTTATTTGTCACCTGCGTGTCTGATATCATATCAGACGCGCGTGTGACAAATAACAAACAAAGGTACCTTTACTAGAAGGTAGATGGAAGTTTTCTTTCAAGCCTGCATGACGTCATCCGAAGGTTTTTTTTTTAACACATGGTATCAATTTGTGTAATTTGGTTAATTTGATATCAATTTGGCTGCAGATTACTTTTTTCTCCTATATATGAAGGAAATGTGTACTGGATATAACATATTTTAACCAGTTTAAATATGTTTTCTGTAATATCCTAAAACTTAGTCTGGAATACAAGCATGATCTTTTTTTGTGACCAAATAGCATTGTTCTTGTTATAGCAACACATGTTCAACATTATTGATGAAAATATCAAGTATCTTGGAATGCGTGGCATTGTATAGGTTTTGTTCAGATGATTTGAGCACGATTGCTCGAAGTCCTGACCTGTGTAATTTAAGCAATGTCTCAAACTTATATATATGGAGGAGAGGTTATCATAAGAGAACAAGTGAGTCACGCCTATATTCAGGTTGATTCTTTCCATCGACAATTACAGGATTTATGTTAAAATGGCACACATTATTTTCTCAAAATGTTGTTTTTCTGGTGTTTTCTAAGGTGATTTCAACGAATTTGACTCATTCATTTAGAAAAAAAAATCCCAAGATATAAGCATCTACTAAATCAGTCGAAGAAAATAATTTGACTACGGGTCTTCTCCCTCTATATTGTTCCTGAGACCACTTGACCTGGAAGCAAAAATCCGCTGTAAAACCACCTATTGTAGTGGTAACTTTAGTAAGAATACCTATTAAACTTCCAGAAATTTAGGACATATCCTTACTAAACACACTTCCATTCTTAGTAAATATACATACTAAACCTTCGAGGATGTATTGGACGGCTGTGCCCAAGGCCTATCGAGTCAATGCTGTGCCCAAGGCGGTATATACCTAATATGTACCGAATATATACCGAATTAAGGCAGAAACATACGGTTTTCGATGTCAAAGAGTATCAAATCGAGTGCATGAAGTGTTGAACTTCTTCTTTATCACGTCTATGACACACCAGGTACGGATGATTATACGCGTTGTGCTATATTTGTAGAGTGAAGATTTGAATTATTTATTTCTTTGCCAACTGAAAAGTTATCATTTGCAGGGAAAATTAGTGGTCGCATCGTCATTTTTTACGTTAAAATACCATGCATTCAAAATAAAAATTCCAAAGAATCAAAATTTACCCTGATCTCCAATTATACCCAAAGTTTTAGCAATAATAATATATTCAGCAGATCAAGATGTTTCAATGTTAGAGCATCTTCGTTGGCGTCTAAATAAATAATAATTCCCTTCTTTAATTGGACACAGATGAAGATGCGTAGACATCAAACTGTCTGTCGAATAAATCATTTTTGCAATAACTGTTTTCACATCACATATAGAGGAAGAGGGGGGATATCTGAACAAGTTCTATTTTCTGAACACCTACCTTTGGTCGTCTCCCACATCATGTTCAGTGCATAAATAACAAAAAGATGGCGGTATTCATAAATGATGGACCTGTCGCTACCAAAACATGAAAGTCTGATGACATAATTATACCTATACTTTGTGTACACAGGTTGCGAAGTTCACGGGAACCATTGTAGGCTTCGAAGAGCATTTGACTTTAGGAAACCATAAGGAAGTGACTTCCAATTCTTTTTTGCAATTACACCAGCATTTTTTAGTGCTACTAATAGCTTGTACCACAACAGCTACAGTGAGGTAATCCTGAACAACAACATTTTCATGTTCAGGATACGGCACACAGCTATAAAATAATCATCTGTTTTAAAGTTTCTATTTGAAAGTGGTTAGAGGATTTTCATTGAAATATGAATATGGATAGCTTGTTCATTTTTGTGTTCAGTAAACACAGTACAATTACTGGTTCAGCCATACAGAAGCAGCAGTAGAGCTATTTCTTGCATAATGCCTAAAGTGTTCAGGACCCCCCCCCTATTCCCCTATGTAATATATATATATATATATATATATATATATATATATATATATATATATATATATATTATTATTATTATATATATATTATATATATTTATATTATATATGTGTATATATGTGTATATATATATATATATATATATATATATATATATATATATATATATATATATATATATATATATATATATATATATATATATATATATATATATATATATATATTATATATATATATATATATATATATATATATATATATATATATATATATATATATATATATATATATATATATATATATATATATATATATATATATATATATATATATATATTATATATATATATATATATATATATATATATATATAGTGTGTGGGCAGTGCACACCAAATCATATGGCTTATGAGTCTGATACCATTGAGTCGGATCTGAATCGATTCAAGTTTGTTTGAGTCGTGAGTTGAATCGGATCTCTGTAGCTCTGAGTCTGAATTGAGTCGAATCAAATAATTTTAACCTGCTGTGAATCATGAGTTGAATCGGATCTCAAGATCTATGAGTCAAATGTGAGCCGATTAAACAAATTTGAGTCGAGCACAAGCCTGTCACATGGGAAGCCACTTGAACCGACAGACCGCGGCCTCCAGCTGTGTGGTCGCCCAGATCACATGGCAAGCCACTTGAACCGACAGCCCGCGGCCTCCAGCTGTGTGGTCGCCCAGATCACATGGCAAGCCACTTGAACCGACAGCCCGCGGCCTCCAGCTGTGTGGTCGCCCAGATCACATGGGAAGCCACTTGAACCGACAGCCCGCGGATACACAGCCCGCGGCCTCCAGCTGTGTGGCCGCCCAGATCACATGGCAAGCCACTTGAACCGACAGCCCGCGGCCTCCAGCTGTGTGGTCGCCCAGATCACATGGGAAGCCACCTGAACCGACAGCCCGCGGCCTCCAGCTGTGTGGTCGCCCAGATCACATGGGAAGCCACTTGAACCGACAGCCCGCGGCCTCCAGCTGTGTGGTCGCCCAGATCACATGGGAAGCCACTTGAACCGACACCGGCCTCCAGCTGTGTGGCGCCCAGATCACATGGAAGCCACTTGAACCGATCCTCAGTGATGACTCATAAGCACCGCGTCAGCATGTGTGACGTGAACACAATCGATCCGACGGCCGATATCTCCTGTTCTCACACCGACATTCTGTGTTGGTGCACGAGCTCCTGCACGACGTATGCACTTTTGGTTGCTGTAATAAAATTGTCTACGCCATCAATCGCCGTCTGTTCCCATCGCTCACAGGTGGCAGCTGAGGCTGCACCAGTGGATTGGCAGCTCACCACCTATGGCGTTCTGTCACATGCGAGACTGCCGACCTGCCCTTCGGTCATATCAGACTAGTTGCGACACACTTCAGTCAGAGTAAACAACTGGTGAGGCTAACAGTCGGCGTGGGTCCCGGGGGTCAGCCTGACAGTGTCGTAGACAGACATCTTATACGGACCGACAGAGGAGGGCCAGACACCGATGAAGTTTCAGTGTTAACAGGTGGTGACTGAACGTTACATAAAATTGGCTGAGCAACACCTAGTTTTGAGGAATTTAGTATCATGACGTTCAGTGGGAAATCACCTAGAATGGCACAAATTAGCCCTAGACGTAGGGAAAGTCGGGGTAAGTTGAGCCAATTTTTACTTGGGATGGCCTTCAGCGCATGTGTTGGGACCGATTGATTATTTGTGCGCATATTCTGGAATGGCGATCATTTGGGCACAAATGATTCACATAAAATTGTTATCAAACAATTATAAATCATTGATATTTTGAGTTGTTCTGACTATCACCCTTGTCTGAACTTACCCCGGGCGTGGGGAAAGTTGATCCTAGTGGTGGGGTAAGTTAATCAGAAACCTTATTTATGTAAACAAATGCTGTTACGACTAATGGGGGTGCTACTTTTATTGTTGCAGACTTTTGTGGTCACTTTTTGCCATCTCACATGTTCTGGCGGGAAATCATGAAATCTATCAGAAAATGCCACGTAATATACTTCGACGTATATTTTCAACGCCTTGTTATCTGGTATTGTCACGCAATAACTAATCACAGAACAATCTGCTCAATGGCAATAGGCTGAAAGACAGTTTCATGCAAATTTATGTCATATTTCATGAGAAAAACAGCAGCGCGCAACACATTAATAGGCCACTGCTCATCCACGGATCATCTTGCCCCGGTAGTGATTGCTCAACTAGGCCCATACCTACTTCACTTTATATAAAATATAGCTGCCCATCTCCTGACAATCCCACCCGAAAGTGGCTTTGGCGGATATCAAGAGAAAACACATGCCTATATTTGTGTGCTATGATCCGAATCCTCCTGTTACCAATTATGGAAAATAAAAACATTTCCAAGTTAAGGACAAATTACTTCAGACCTAAAAAGCACATTTGTGTTCAGGATTCACCAGATATCTACCGCTCCCGGCCCGTCCGACCAAACTGAAGACATTCTTCGAAGTGTCGGCAGCTGGTTTATAAGCTCTCATGGCACCATAGGAGGTGAGATAATGGTGGCGGCTCAACTAACCTCACTTTATATGCCGCTAATCAGTAGCGTACCAAAGGGGGACGACGAAGGGGAACATTTCCCCCCCCCCCCTCTCCCAACATGACAGGTGGTCGGCGCCCAGACAGTAGCGCCTGTGCCCCAGTAAAGCACACCGGGATCAGAAAAAATGCACCCGGACCACGCAAAATGAATCGGAGCAAGAAAAATAATTTCGGGTCACAAACTTCGCGCCAAGGGCCCAAAAAATGCTCCGGACTCCAACAAAAACGTGTCGGAGGGCCCCTAAAAAAATAACGCTCTAGGCAGAAAATCGTACGATGGCCTCACAAATCGCACTTAGACAAGACAAACATGAAGCCGGGTACCCAAATATCAATCCATGATCGGGAAATCATTCTGGGGCTAAACAATCGTGCCAAGGGCCCCACAAATAGAACCGAGTTCAGAAAATGAAAATGTAGAAAATGTAGAAAGATGTAGATGTAGATGTATTCGTTGTAGAAAGTGAAGCCGGGCATCAAGAAATCAATCCGTTCCCGGGAAATCACTCCTGATCGATTCTAGATCACTCTGAAATCACTCTAGAACGATCAGAAATGCACCCAAGACTCGTCGGGCCCCAACAAAAACGTGCCGAGGACCCCAAAGATCACGCTGGGAGCCCACACAATCATACCTGCCCCCCAAAATCGCACGGAGACCTGAACATAGATGAAGTTGGAACCCCAAAAAATCAATCCGGGTGTGGATAATCGCCCTGAAGCCCGCCCCCACCCAAAAAAAAGAAGAAGAAGAAAGAGCCGAGGCGCCGAAGAAATCGCACTGGAGGACCAAAAGTAGCGCGCATGGCACAAAACATCGTGCCGGGTGCTGGAAAAATCGAGCGTGGTCCCCAGTAAAGAAAAGACGTGGGACCCGCAAATTCGACCAGGGCTCCGAAAAGAAAACAGTGGAGGTCAAAGGTCGCGTTAGATCACAAAATTCCGGTCGCGGCCCACAAATGTGCGTCAGGAGCCACAAATATTCACGTCACCGGTCCTAAGTAAAAACGGTGGCATCCTTCAAAGTGCACGCGAATCCCACAATCTTCAAGTGTTGCAACGAAACTTTACCCTTGTCTGCCATGAACCGAACCGACTGAGAGACAGCTAACTGTGACGTCACGCCCACTTATCGGCCCCAAAAATTATACCGACTGAAAAAAAGCAGATCGGGCACGGAAACTCACTCTGGAGCCTAACAAATCGCACAGAAACGCAGTAAACACATCGTGGTCTTCGAAATTGCGACGATCATTTCTGAACCAATTGAACAGGAGGGAAGGCGTTGGAATTAAATGACCTAGAAACGATGGTGGTAGGTTGGGCCCCTTCCACGAAAAAAAGATCCCAAGAATTATGTTTAGTAAAAAATTGGCCGTTTTGAGAAAATATTGGTCAAAGTCTGGCGGCTTTTTAAATGGGGCAGGCTGGAGCTAATATCAAATCCATTGACGCAAATACTAAGCACGCCACTGACGCTCAATGGAAAAACATCATTTCGGACCCAGCCAAAATTCGAAAGCTTTTGGAAATGCCAATGCTGATGCAATTGCAAATGCTTGGAGCTGTTGTAAGACATTGGAAATCCTCACGAATGCTAGGACAGAGGAGATGTCCGCTCAGCTTTCGCTGCTTTTATTACACTTATAACTCACTCTCATAGAAAGAAGGGCCGAAAAATACGCTTTGATCACCCCCTTTATTTTGATATTGCTCTGACGCCCGCACCCCTGGCCTGCCCCATTTGCTAACTTGTAGTGTTCAGAGCTGACAAGCAAAATGACGCCACAAATCCATTTGCGGCGAGAGATGCATCTCTCACCGTAAGTGAGGAATTCCTCGTTTGCGGTGAGGAATTTCTCACTTACGGTGAGAGATTCCTTAATTGCGGTGAGAGATTCCTCAATTGCGGTGAGAGATTCCTCACTTGCGGTGAGAGATCCCTCAATTGTGGTGAGAGACTCCTCGCTTGCGGTGAGAGATTCCTCACTTGCGGTGAGAGATTCCTCACATGCGGTGAGAGATTCCTCACTTGCGGTGAGATATTCCTTAATTGCGTTGAAGGATTCCTCACTTGCGGTGAGATATTCTTCACTTGCGGTGAGAGATGCCTCACTAGCGGTGAGTCAGCATTGAGCCTCACTCACTGCTGGCTGGGTCAGCTGCTCCTACTACGCCACCAGGAACAGTCGAACTCCCCGGCCAGCCAGTTAACGGGATCTTCTTTTGGGATCCACTTGGGCCTGCGGTGATCTCAGTAAGTGCTCAGTAAGTGCTCAACAGTGCTGATATCAGAAGCTTGAAATACCACCTGCATGAGACAAGTGAAAAGGAAAACTGACGGGAGAAAAATGTCCGCGCATGGTGGCATAATCTAATTTTCCGTGGGCGATGTCACTTAAGATTGAGGGACCAGTATCGTGCTTAAGTCACTAAAGGTTAACATGAAAATCACTTGCGATCACGGTTAGTTGAAGCGTGCAGTAAAAAAAATGTGGTTTTGAGGAAAACTGGTTTCAATCCCGTATCGGGATCGTCATCAGTTCCTTATATTTCGGTAAGGTCAAGGTCTATTGAGTCAGGTTGAACAATAGCGTCAGCTGCTGGGGTGTTGTTTAGCTACATATATGCCGCGTGCGACGATTGTGATCGATATTAGCCTTTTTGTAATCTGTGCGCGCACCAATTGAACCAATTACAGCGCAGCATTTTTGTGACAAGCTAAATATTTTTCGCCAAAGCGCCTTCGAAATCCATCGATCAATCGGCAAGTTTGCTTCAGGAAAATCAACCAGTTAAAAATGATCTAGGGCGCACGTGCTGCAACGCCAGCCTAGCTCCCGTGGGAGGCATTTGAAATGTGCATATAAATACAGCTGATTAGGTGCAGTGCTGCGTTGAGCATGATTATGAGTACACAAAATCGCGCAAAATAACCTTTTGCTCATATTAAAACGAAGAAATAGATCCCAATTCGCACTATATATATTTCGGTCACGGCCCTTCCTCAACTTTCCACTGTTGAGGAAGGCCTGTGGTCGAAATATATACAGTGCGAATTTTGATCTATTTTGTTGTTTTAATATGAGCATAAGGTTATTTTACGCGTTTTTCTTCAATACATCTGCGTTGTATAGATTTAATTATGAGAATAAATGGACGATTTCCTTGCCTGCCATGATTGAAAGTAAAATAAGGTGAAATGTTTTAGCCCACATTGACGACAAAATATGCGAAGATGAGGTTCGAATTCGGAGCATGATTTCAGTGTATGATTTTTGTCATGAATCGATGTGTACAAAATATTGTTACTCTTGAAATTGATCCATGATCGAAAAGTTTGAGATCTAATATATCTAATTTTTATTAAAAGCACAGCATGTCTTGTCAATGTGGGCCAAAACGATTCGACTTATTTTACTTTCAATCATGGCAGGCAAGGAAATCGTCCAGTTCTTCTCACAATGAAATGAATTTCATATCAGTAGTGACCTCAAAGAAGAAATGGCGCATTTTGGTGTATTACATCAGAAGCTGGGACGTACTGAAGAAAGAATAGCATTCTAGCTGATCACGGGAAAGCATCTTTGCGCTTTATTCGCGTGCCTGATGCAAGCCTGTTTGTCATTTGGGTCTGAATTTTTTAACCCGATGTTTTTCACAAATGTGACTTCTGGTGACACTTGGAAGACTCGATCTTGAATGTGCGGGACGGATGCAGTGCAGAAACGAAACCGGAAAAGATTAAATATTTAGTACTGACCGAAGCCTATTCTCTCTGCCAAGCACCATGCATTTTGGACGGTGCATTATATTTTGAAAGCGGCTAAATGGGGTTGCAAAAATTGACGAATTATTATATTTCTTCAAGTGTAGCTGATCAAGGAAAAGCATGTTTGCGCTTTATTCGCGTGCCTGATGCAAGCCTGTTTGACATTTGGGTCTGACATTTCCACCCGTTATTTCTCACAAATGTGGCTTCTGGCGGCACTTGGAAGACTCGATTTTTAATGTGCGGGACGGATACCGTGAATACACGAAATCCGAAAAAGATTGAAGATTTCATGCAGACTGAGGCGTATTCTGCCGGCATGTGCTATGTATTTTGGACGAATCATTACTTTTTAAAAGCGGCTAAATCGGGTTGAGAAATTGAGGAATCATTATATTTGTCCTGCGGATGCTGATCACAGGAAAACATGCTTGGGGGTTGTTCGCGTGCCTGGTGGAAGAATGTTTGACAAGCATGATTTTGAATGTGCTGGACGGATGCAGTGAATAAGCGAAATCCGAAAGTTTTGAAGATTTCTTACTGTACCCTCCGCCATGCACCATGCATTTTGGACGGCGTAATATTTTGTTAAGCGGCTATATTGTGTTGAAAAATTGACGAATTATAATATTTCTACAAGGGTAGGCGACCACTTGGGTGGCACTTGGAGGACTCGACTTTGAATGTGCGGGACGGATGCAGTGAATAAACGAAATACGAAAGTATTGAAGATTTCTTACTGACCGGGGCCTATTCTCTCTGCCATGCAACATGCATTTTGGACGGCGCATTATTTTTTGAAAGCGGCTAAGCGGGTTTGAAAAATTAGCGAATTAGTATATTTATCCAAGAGTAGCTGATCACGGAAAGCATCTTTGCGCATTATTCGCGTGCCTAATGCAAACCTGTTTGACATTGGGGTCTGAAATTATTCAGCCCTTATTTTTCACAAATGTGGCTTCTGGCGGCATGTGGAAGACTCGATTTTGAATGTGCGGGATGATGCAGTGAAGAAACGAAACCCAAAAAGATTGAAAATTTCTTGCAGACTGGGGCGTATTCTGTCCGGCAAGTGCAATGCATTTTTGACGTCTCATTAATTTTTTTCAGCGGCTAAACAGGCTGATCGCAGGAAAGCATGTTTGGGCGTTGTTCGCCTGCCTGATGGAAGCATGTTTGACATTGGGATGTGAATTTTTTATCTCGTTAGTTTTCAGAAATGTGTCTTCAGCCGGCACTTGGAGGACTCGATTTTGAACGTGCCGGACGGTTGCAGTGAATACTCGAAATTATAAAACATTGAACAGTTAATGCGGATTGGGGCGTATTCTGTCCGGCAAGTGCAATGCACTTTCGAGGTTTCATTACGTTTTGAAAGCGGCTAAAAAGAGTTGAAAAATTGATGACTTAAAATATTTCTCCAAGTGTAGCTAATCACGGGAAAGCATCTTTGAGCTTTATTCGCGTGCAAGATGGAAGCATTTTTACATTTGGATCTGACATTTTTACATTTGGGTCTGGAAGACTCGATTTTGAATGTGCGGGAGGGATGCAGTGAATAAACGAAATCCAAAAAGATTGAAGATTTCTTACTGACGGCGTCCTATTGTCAAAGCAATACACCATGCAGCTGATCACGGGAAAGCATCTTTGCGCTTTTTTCGTGTGCCTGATGCAAGCCTGTTTGACATTTGCGTCTGATATATTTCACCCGTTATTGTTGACAAACGTGGCTGCTGGCGGCACTTGGAAGACTTGATTTCGAATGTGCGGGAGGGATGCAGTGAGTAAACGAAATCCAAAAATATTGAATATTTCAAGTAGACTGGGGCATATTCTGTCCGGCTAGGCCAATGCATTTTCGACGTTTCATTACTTTTTTAAAGCGGATAAATCGGATTGAGAAATTGACGAATCATTATATTTGTCCTGGGGAATCTGATCAGAGGAAAGCATGTTTGAGCGTTGTTCGCGTACCTGATGGAAGCATGTTTAACGTTGGGGACTGACATTTTGCACTTCTTAGTTTTCACAAATGTGACCTCTGGCGGCACTTAAAACAATCGATTTTGAATTTGCGGGACGGATGCAGTGAAGAAACGAAATCCAAAGAGGTTGAGAATGTCCTGCAGACTGGGGCGTATTCTGTCCGGCAAGTGCAATGCATTTTGGACGTCTCATTAAATTTTTAAGGCGGCTAAATCGTGTTGAGAAATTGTCGAATGAGTACAATGAGTACAATGACGAATGTTTGAAAAGCATGTTTGGGCCTGACATTTTTCACCCCTTATTTTTCACAAATGTGTCTTCTGGCGGCACGTGGAATACTCGATTTTAAATGTGCGGGACGCATGCAGTGAATAAATTTAATGCGAAAATATTGAATATTTCATGCTGAACGGGACCTATTATCTGCCAAGCACCATGCATTTTGGACGAGGTTTTATTTTTGAAAGCGGCTAAACGGGTTTGGAAAATTCACGTATTAGATAATTTCTCCAAGTTTAGCTGATCACGGGAAAGCATCTTTGCCTTTTATTCGCGTGCCTGATGCAAGCATGTTTGACATTGGGGTCGGAAATTTTTCACCAGTTATTTTTCACAAATGTGGTTTCTGGCGGCAATTGGAAGACTGGATTTTGAAGGTGCGGGAGGGATGCGGTGAATAAACGAAATCGAAAAGATTGAAGATTTCTTGCAGACTGTGTCGTATTCTGTCCGGAAAGTGAAATGCATTTTCGAAGTTTCATTACTTTCTTAACGCCTCTAAATAAGGTTGAAAATTTACGAATCATTATTCTTCTCCTGGAAAGCTGATCACAGGAAAGCATGTATTGGCGATGTTCGCGTTCCTTATGGAAGCATGTTTGACATTGGTGTCTGAAATTTTTCACTCGTTAGTTTTCGCAAATGTGTCTTCTGGCTGCACTGGGAAGACTCGATTTTGAGAATGCCGGACCGATGCAGTGCATAAACGACCTGACATTTGACATTTGACAACATTTGACCTTATGTCGAATGTTGGCTCTAGTATCTGTATTGCATCATTAGTAATGTGCAAAACATAATTGATGGCCATTTTGGAGCATTTAAACATAATCACACACACAATTTTGGAGCATTTAAACTGCGATCCATAACAATGACAAGCCAAGCCACGCAAGAGTAGAAAATTTTGACAAATGTGACCTCATTTGACCTTGCAGATATTGGCCTAAGGTCATAAAAAAAATTCCACAATAGAGTTCACTACCCTACCCATCCACCATGTGAATTTCGTTCATCCAGCTTTAATAAGAGCCGAGATCTCAGGGGGGGCGGAATCCGCCACTACCCCTCCAGTGCGCGTAATTTTCAGAGGCCCTCCAGGGCGCGTGTTAATCCTAGTCGTGGGGCAAGTCGATCGCAAATCTTATTTAACTAAGCAAACGCTGTGACGACTACTGGGAAGTGTTACTTTTAGTGTTGCAGGCTATTTATGGTCACTCTTTGTCACCTCACGTGTTCTGGTGGAAGGACACGAAGCAAGCAGAACATACCACGTAATATATTTTTACCTAGATTTCCCCTGCCTTTGTACCTAGTATTTTCACACCATAGCTAATATTATATCAATCCACTCAACGCAAATAGGTTGAACAGCAACCTTACGCCAATTTATTGATGTTTCATCAGACAAAATGTGGACAATATGGAACACATCAGTAGACTACTACACAATCGCGGCTCATCCTACCCCGGTCACGATTGCTCAACTAGTCCCATACCTACCCAGCTTCAAGCAAAACATGGCTGCCCATTTCCTCATTATCCCACACCAAAGTTGCTTGCATGGATTAAGCCGCGCCGTCTCGGGGGTGGGGTGGGGGGGGTTGTTTGTTATCCACCCCCTCCACTAAGGTTTTCCGCTGATAGTGAAAGAACGGCGCGCGACAGCGCACAGACATTTGGCATACCTTTTCCCACATCAATTTGGCACGTGGTGTTAAAATTTTGAGGTCAGATCATCTAGGGTCCAAGAGTTAGTGAAGGTCAAATGAGGTCACCTGAAAAAAAAAGTTCAACCAGTCGTCACGTTTCAGCGGATGAAGATATTTTAATGAAACTTTCAACGTTTTCTTATCTTTAGGGACGCAACAAAACGCACCAGATAAATTTTTATGTTTTCCGTTTTTTATTACTTATTAGATTTGCATATTTGCCCATTAGAGTTAAAATCGAAGATTCTGGCTAAAGTAAGCATTTTTTTATGGTAGCAAGCTCACTTCCAACACCGTTTTTCGGTGTTGGAAGTGAGCTTGCCCATTAGAAACATAAAAATGAAAGAAAACTTTAAAATTCCAAATTTTGAAATTTCACAAAGAAGACAGTCTTTCTTCACCAACAGGGTAGTAAAACATTGGAACCAGCTGCCAAGAACCATTGTCAGTAGCAGCACACTGAACATCTTTAAAAACAGCATAGACACCCATTATAAGAAAAGAGGGCTTGCTTTTCGATATTCCAGGGAGGGCTGATGGACGGATTTGGTGGGCATCTGGTTCAGTGTCCAGAGTGCAGCCAAGAAGGGCCTTTGTGGCTCATAGCTGCACTGATCTTGTATGTCTTTATGTCTTTATATGTCCTACGACGCAGACATACTGACACGCATCACAGACATCACTGACATACCAATCACCATAACACTAGCCGCACACCTCAACACATCACAAGGCACGATATATGCTCTGGAGGTGGGCTGGATGACGGAAGAGGAACTGACTCTTAGGTTTAAGAGCCATGGGATCTCCTCCGTCTACAGGCCACCGTCCCCAGCACACAAACAAGACTCACACACTCTCATACTGACTTTCAGCACAAGACAGCCACCCACGCACGTTAAAGCCGTACTTGCCGTGACCTTGTACCATTCGGTACAAGGTCACGCCGCGAGCACCCCTCCCTCGACGCTGTCGGTTCTGTCAACGATACGGCCACTCGAAGTGTGTGTGTGTGGGGGGGGGGGGGGGGTGCCACGACACAAAACCCACCTGCGCAAACTGTGCCGCATCACACGACATAAGCACATGCACCAGCAGCACACAACGCTGCGTCGGTTGCGGCGGAGACCACGCCTCCCGGGACAGGGTCTGCCCTCGGTGGACAAGGGAGAAAGAAATTATCCGTCTTGTCCACCTAGAGGGCTGGGCCCTGCCGTGGGCAAGGTCGTGGATCAACAACCAGCAGCCGACGCAGCCCACAGAACACCACAACACGTCCACGCACTCTACACAAACACAAACATCCCACACGAATACACCACCTACCAAAGCAATACAGACAGACCCAGCAATCATAATCAGGCCGCAACCCAAAGCACCAAAACAAAACAAACCTCGACACTACTCGCCCGCCCACTCAACACGGTCACCACCCCCAGTACCACAACGCGGAACACAACCCATCACCAATACCAGACCCATGAGAACCATCACTAACACCCTACGCAGTACGCAAATACCTACGCTTCCAACTCGAGACACTCACAGACTCAGATGACGACAACAGTTCAGACAACATCACTGTCACTACCCACGCACCTACCACACGAGCAAACAACAAAACAAGCACCACCTCTACCAACAACAAACCACACACCCGCGCCAAAACCTTTCGACACTGAACATCATCCTAAGAACTCCCTGCCTACACACATGATGTGTAAAAGTTATCGAAAAAGGAATAAAAAACAACACACAAAAAAACAGCAAAAACAAAAAAACAAATGAAGTAAAACAAGAGAAAAACAAACTGAAAGACCAAAACCAGAAAAAACACAAAGCAAAACAAACAAGCACTTAACAAAAAAGAAAATAAAGTCCCAAAACAGTGTATATGCCATGTCTTCTTGCAATGTTCACAAACGGCGATGACCCGACCATACCCCACTCTACACCCCCTACGGCACCGTCCGTACCACCTCTAACAAATCATCTCTAACCACCTAAACAGCCGATATCACCTGACGACGGCAGGCTGGTCGAATTCAACCAACAACAACAACAACATGTGGAACTTGGTACGCGATGGGTGCGCTGAGTGGTGTCCGAGCGAGTGAAATACACGAGAAGTGTGCAGCCGACCGGTAACAACACCGCCGCCAACACCAACGCCAACACCACCGCCAACACCAGTACCAATACTGCCGCCAACACCACCGCCAACACCACCACCACCGCCACAGATGACGGGACAGATTCTTTTTACTCTTCAAACCTGGATTTAACAGACATTATGTGGTTTTAACAGATGTTTTTTAGATAGCCCGATGACATGAGGCGCTCGTGACCCGCGGCTGCTGCGTCACGAGCGCCTCACGAACCTCCCAGAGTTAGCACTCACTGAACGCCAAAGAGAGACGAAATTCAAAATTATTAGGAATATCTTCATGGAGGAGAAGATTCGGTACCTTCGGGAAAAAACTAGGAGACTGGAAAATCTTAAAGTTAAAGGGGCTCATTTAGCTCTTCCTCTTCCTCTTCCTTCTCCTCCACTCCTTTTCCTTCTACGCCTCCCTTCCCCTCGTCCCACACCTCGGTTGAGGTATTTGCTTGTTTTGTTGCTGCGTGTGTTGTGTGTGTCGGTCAATATATTCGTTGACTGGCGCTTTCCTATATGAAACTCAGTTATGACTTGGAATATTGTTTATTACCAACGTTCGCAATAACGTACGCATTCATTGCTATTAGCTCACACATTACCAGAGCACATTGATTACTCCGCGCTGCCAGATTTGGCGTGATTGGCTGCCCGTTGCCGCAGTTCTATATTTTTCATTTTCGTGGGGCGACACCCGTCGCTCTTTTTCGTTCGTTTCTAGGGGTGACACCTGTCATCCCGCGTGGATTTGTTTTTCTCTCATCGTATTTCCGTTCCCTGTGTATCTGCGTGTTCTTGTTTATTTATATTTTCATTAGGTAAGTTTTTTCCCCGCGATGGGGAAAAAACGAAAAAAGGATACCGACCCCAGCTCGCCACCGGACTCCGAGTCTGACTTTCCCCCGCTGACCACACCTGACGACCATCGCGCGACCCCGGACTCTGCACATGATGTCCCACCTCTCGATACCACCGTTGATGACCCGCGCCGGACAATTCCTTTGGACGACGCCATGGAAGACCTTTGTCCCTCACCGTTCCCGCTCATACCAAGACCTCGCCTCGCAATTCCGACCAGACCATCACTCTCCACGCCACAGACCCACGCCCTAACCAGACCACGCCATCCCAACCTGATCCCATCGAACCCTACCTCGACAGTGCTGGCTCGTACATCGTCATCAAGCCTGTCGAGGAGTCCGTCTCCTTTCGTCGTGTCAACGTTTTCTGGCCAACCAAGCAACTCCTCGCCATATGCTCCTTAGCCAATCCTGACATTGAAGCCCCAGCCAACGGAACCCTCGTAATCACAACACAAACCCGAGCCAAGACTAAAGCCCTCGTCCGTACCACCACATTTTGTGGAAAATCCGTCACAGTCACTCTACATTCAAATCCCAACACCACCAAGGGCACCGTCTTCGCGCCGGAGCTCCGCTTCATGACTGACGCGGATATCCAGACGGAGCTCAGGCCGGAGGGGGTGACCCACGTCCACCGCATTACCTCATTTAAAGACGGCCAGAAACGCGATACAAGCCTCCATGTCCCTACCTTCGACTCTACAACTCTTCCCAAGATCCTCCTCGCCGACTACATCCGATTCCGAGTCCGCGTATTTATTCCAAATCCTCTCCGCTGTTTCAATTGTCAGCGCTTCGGGCATGGGAGTAAGACGTGTCGCCAACCGCCCGATGCCCTAAATGCGGAGAAACACCCATTCTGATTCCACCTGCTCCAAGCCTGCCCACTGCCTCAGCTGTAACACGTCCGATTACCTCACCACATCCAATTAATGTCCAGTTTGGCACAAGGAAAAGGAAGTGTGCGCTGTCAAGGCCACGACCGGGGTGTCATAACCCCAGGCCCGACGGTCTGTCGAGGCCGCATCTCCATCAACTAAAACTTACGCCCGAAAAAACTTAGGCGGCCACCGTTGCTCCCGCCACACGTCGCGTCAACTCTATTTCTGCCTCGATGCAAACAGACATCATTCCAGGTTTTGCTCCACTAAAAAAACTCACTCCACTGACCACACCGACACAAACCACCCTGGCTTCCAACACTCAGACCACTCCGACACAAACCACCCCGGCTCCCAACACTCAGACCACTCCGGCTCCAAACAAATGAACCACTCTAGGGAGGAGTGATAGACCCCGCAGTCACTCCGCTGCGGGAACAAATTCTAGTTCCCGTCAGCGGGCCGCCGGTCCAACGCGGCTTGTCCAGCGCCGGCCGGCGCACATGTGACCCGACCAACTCCCAGCCGGCGGGCATCCCCAGCGGCAGTGGCCGGCCGGCGTGATCCTGCCAAGGTCACCGGTCGGCCGGACGGCTCGAGCGAGCCAACCAACGCCGGCGGCACTCAACACACGCACCCACCTGAAGTGCAATGGTGGCAGCGCCGCAAGGTGCCAACAAATATTAACTCCCACCAATGACCATATTTCTCCAATGGAATTGCCATAGTCTATTATCCAAATGGGCCGAAATGAAAGCTTTCTTTAGTATTCTCACACCTATTCTCATCGCACTTCAGGAAACCTGGTTCTTACCCAACGATGCATATAATTTCAATTTTTCCAATTATTCGCTGTACCGCCACGACGAGGTACGTGAAACACACCGCAATGGCGGTACCGCACTTTACATAAACAATGATTACACACATACACAAATTACACTCAATTCACCATTACAAGCCGTAGCTTGTACATTACGTTTACATAGTAGAAATATAGATGTGTGTTCCATCTATATTCCACCACAAACCGACAACACAAATATTTTGACACGTTTAGAAAATCTTATAGGACATTTCAAGAACCATTTCATATTACTCGGAAACTTTAATGCACAGTCCAGCCTGGGATCAAGCACGTACACAAGGAGACACTCGCGGCCACATCATTGAACAAATTTTAGACCGGCATAATTTAGTAATACTTAACACCGGAGAACCAACCTTTTTCCACCTTGGACATAATACAGCAACAGCCATTGATTTATCTATTTGTTCCCCCACCCTGGCAAACGACTTGGATTGGACCATAGAAACCGACATCCACGACAGCGATCACTATCCCATCAAATTGACACCCACTTTTTCAACGGCGACTGACACCACACCCAGTTTTATTCCCCGCTGGGAGATTTCAAAAGCCGATTGGACAACATTTCAGGAGCTTTCTTATTTGCAGTACAACCCCAACATTTCTCCTGTCGAAAACATCACTCAATTACAAATACACTTTTCGAGGCAGCTTCCACGACTATTCCACTTACAAAACCATTCACAAAAAGAAAACCAGTACCTTGGTGTTGTCAATAATTTTCAAAAGCCATTGCGGTAAGAAAAAGAGCTTTTATAAATTATTTACGACATCCCGATCACGAAAATGTATACATCCGTAACCGCGAACGTGCGAGGACCCGCTGCATCATCCGGGATGCCAAGCGCCGTTCATGGGCCCTATATTTACACCAGCTGACTTTTCAAACACCTTTGAGTAAAATACGGCAAGTAATCCGACGTTTGTCAGGACGCTCCCCATTTAAATCTCTACCGGCCTGAAAATCCACAATCTCACCATTACACACCCACAAACCATAGTAAATACCAAAGCTGATACCATAGTCCATAATAGCTCCGATGGGAATTACAGACCTAATTTCCTACCAAACGCGCAACACACTTTTCACACCAATCTCGAACTCTTCCAATCCGACAATACGGAGGACTACAATGCTTCTTTTCAACTTTCCGAGCTAGATAATTCCATTTCCTCCGCCGATAACACTTCAGTAGGGCCTGACATTATTATTCCTTTGCATTATTCCTAATTGCATTATTCCTTCTTCGACATTTATCTGACCACACCAAACAATGCATCTTAGACACATTTAATTCATTATGGTCAAATAATGTCTTTCCTGAAGCATGGAAAAAAAAACTATCATTGTCCCTATTCCAAAACCCGGCAAAGACCATAGTAACCCCACAAATTTTCGACCCATTGCACTCATCAGTTGTTTAGGAAAACTTTTTGAACGCATGGTTATTAAGAGACTGACATGGCACCTGGAAACAAATTCACTTCTATCTCCCTTTCAATGTGGTTTTCGGCGAGGACGCAGTACAATAGATCATCTTATTCGATTAGAGACAGACATCCGCCTAGGCTACAAAAAACATCAACACACTGTCGCAGTATTTTTGGACATCAGCAAAGCTTACGATATGGTTTTCAAACCAGCACTCCTCTTCAAAATTCAACAACTCGGCATAAAAGGACACTTAGCACATTATTTAATAGGTTTCTTATCTGGTTCGCGTAAATTCAACATCAGGTGCCGGTCAGCCATTTCCGATCCACATTTTCTTGAAAACGGACTACCACAAGGAAGTTGCATATCACCAGTTTTATTTAACATCATCATTAACGACCTTTTCGCCGACATGCCTCAAAATGTATGGTATTCCCTATTCGCCGACGATAGTGCAATTTGGTGCTCGGACCAAAATTACGAAAATTGTTTGATTCGGCTTCAAAATGCTCTAAACAGGATATGCCAATGGTCCATGAAGTACGGATTCAATTTTTCGGCTCCCAAATCTGCATCCATTATTTTCAGCAAATGCACTCCCTGTCCAAACCCAGAAACACAGCATCACCTCGGGCAAAATGAGATATCTTTTGTACATTCATTTAAATTTCTTGGTGTTATTTTTGATCGCAGACTTTCAATGCATAAACACATGAAATACGTCCAGAATAAATGTTTACACCGACTAAATTTATTTCGCTGCATTACATCCACCCCAATGGGAGCCGATCGTCACACTCTTTTACAACTATATAAATCCCTTAGTACTCCCCATCATTGAATACGGCTCAGTAGTCTATGCTGGTGCCAGCCCATCCTCCTTACACATTTTAGACACATTCAAAATAACTGTATCCGTATCGTACTCGGTGCAATGACTACTTCACCCATTATTTCTTTACAAGCAGAATCGGGAATTCCTCCACTAGCTCTCCATAGAATGCAACAAACACTTAGGTACGCCTCCAAAATTGCAATTTCAAGCAAACCACCCCACACACGCGTCATTACAAATTCTCCCAAATTTACATCATGATTATTTAGGTCCAGCCGAAAGGCGAACTGGTCTCACTATAGCTTCTCGAGTCAAAACGATTTCTGAACAACTTAATTTCACTATTCCACGCATTACTTCTATTTCTCCATCAGCTACACCACCGTGGCAAATAGCCGAACGACACATTCTGTATCTCACCACCACTCCAAAATCACAGCTTGCCCGGAATATACTAACCAAAAATTTCTCAAATTTCGGGCTCGTTATCACCACGTACCTTTCGTTTATACTGACGGTTCTAAAAACGCTAACCTTACCGGCAATGCAATAGTTTCTGGAACATACCAAAAACAACATCGATTACCAGACGGAACATCAATTTTCATCGCTGAATTGCATGCCAACCTCATTGCCCTCCGTTATATTCGCAACCGCTTTCTCTGCCACCCCATGCGCAGCATCGTCATTTGTTCGTACTCCAAATCTGTTTTACAATCTCTTTTGTCACTTTCATTTTCACACCATTGTCATATTTATATTTATGAAGCACTAGGAACACTTACATTGATGGGCGTGAAGGTCCGTTTCCTGTGGGTGCCCAGTCACTGCGGCATCCCAGGAAACGAGGAAGCAGATCATCTCGCAAAAGAATCATTACAATTACCACATATCACAGAAATCCCACCACATTTTCACGCCATCAAATCAACAATACGAGAGAAAATTCGGTATTTTTGGAACCAAACCTGGACACAACACACAAACCATACACAATTACGGAACATTAATCTAGTCGTCCATATCCGGACACCATCATTTCACATAAACCGCCACGAAGAAAAAGTCCTATCGCGCATCCGCATCGGAGATACTTACCTCACACATCGATTTATTCATTCTGCTTCACCTCGGCCTTCATGACCATCATGTAACACTCATCTTACAATCCCACACATATTACTACACTGCCCGCAATATCATAACCATAGAAAACCACTGACCGATTACTGCCACGCACACAACATCCCTTTCTATTTGCCCTCACTGTTGGGGGATGATCACCCGGTTCTGATCAAACTTCTTTTCATTTTCCTACGACAAACCAACTTGATCCAAGAATTATAAATTGACTTTAACGATTTAATACATTGTGAATTTTCATCAACGGCGCGAAATGGTCAGTGGATGCCGAAGCGCCTAATTTAACAAACTGAAATAACGTACGCAACGAACTCCAGTTTTCGATGGCCCTAGAAATTGCCGCCCGCCGCGCGAGGCCGCGCGCCCGCAGTGTTGCCGGAGCTTCTTCTTCGGCAGGCGCACCGGCCACCACGCCATCCGGCACACCGCCGTTAGCCGCCGAAGAGGCAGGGCCAGCCAGTCGGCGTTGTCCCCGCCGGCGATGCAGATGTTGTGCATGATGCAACAATTGTATGTTGTTACAGCTGAAATCCACGCCACAGCAACACAGCGGCGCAGCCAAGGAGGGTGGGTGGGATTCTCTTTTCCATTGAGTTTTGTATTGGTCGGGACGTACCTTATAAAAATACTGGCTGCACCGCTGCATTCACAGATGATTGAACACCGGAATACATTTGTGTATCTCATTGGCTTTGTTCGCCGCAAAGCAACCTTTTATCTACATATGTTAAAAATTAGCTTTATTTATACTTACGACACTATCTGCACGGCGAAGCGGACTTCATGAACCCGCAGTTGGTTGCCATCTACGGCCGGGAAGCGGCGTTTCAGTATCCCGAATGTTTGTTCGACGCGCACGCGCGTGCGGGCATGCGCATCGTTGTAACTGGGAAAATGTGCAAAATGTTAATTTCGCTTTGTCAAAGAAGAATAGAACAAGTTTGCGAGGGCTCTCCTCTACCCTCCTACCACTCCTATCATCCTACTACATGTAGTGAGCGTTTATTCTTCATGTTCACAGTTAAATCATGCCATCAGACAACATCTTCTTCATTTGTTACATACGTTTCGAAACTTGTGCCCCCTGGCAGGCAAGCCTTACCAGGGATCATGAAAAGATGCCTCAAAAGCAATATGTAAATTGCATTATGCGGTTATCGAGGGGCTGTCGCACAAAAACATATATTTCATAAATGGTGACACATATTGTTAAACATGACTGTACCTCTTCTCTAAGTCCGTTGTCTGGTGGTCGTACGGCGTCATTAACCAGGGCAGAAGAGGGTAGGCAGAATCACCAAGGATGACCCCCCTCCCCCCTTGTCCTGGTCACCGGCCGTTCGGCGGACATCCTGGAAAAAAAATATTTTAATTTAAATGATAGCTTTGCATTGATCGTATGGCATGGTTATTCAAGCTACACGCCACATCCCAAGAAGGGGAATTTCGTCACACTGGATTTCCCATCTGGATACTCTGGCTAGCAAGGGGCACATCAAGGAATTGCCATGGGGGCACATGTCCAAGGGGTGCCACCTTCCCATGGAGGCACAATCCCCAATGCCCCCCGCTGTTCGCCCCTGTAGTTTGCTACCTGTGTGCTCGGATTCCTAACTCGTCCTGGGCTGTGCCATCGACTCGGCAAACATTTCGCTCATTCGCTCACAGAGTGGGCAGGTCGGAGGTGCGCATGACGCGCGAATCATGCCAGCGGCCGGGCGCGTGCACCGGGAGGTGGAGTAGCTGGCGGTCCGGACCGTGCACCGGGAGGTGGAGTAGCTGGCGGTCCGGACCGTGCACCGGGAGGTGGAGTAGCTGGCGGTCCGGACCGTGCACCGGGAGGTGGAGTAGCTGGCGGTCCGGACCGTGCACCGGGAGGTGGAGTAGCTGGCGGTCCGGACCGTGCACCGGGAGGAGGAGTAGCTGGCGGTCCGGACCGTGCACCGGGAGGTGGAGTAGCTGGCGGTCCGGACCGTGCACCGGGAGGTGGAGTAGCTGGCGGTCCGGACCGTGCACCGGGAGGTGGGTAGCTGGCGGTCCGGACCGTGCACCGGGAGGTGGAGTAGCTGGCGGTCCGGACCGTGCACCGGGAGGTGGAGTAGCTGGCGGTCCGGACCGTGCACCGGGAGGTGGAGTAGCTGGCGGTCCGGACCGTGCACCGGGAGGTGGAGTAGCTGGCGGTCCGGACCGTGCACCGGGAGGTGGAGTAACTGGCGGTCCGGACCGCTGGCGGCCATGACATTCAGTGGAGGTGGAGTAGCTGGCGGTCCGGACCGTGCACCGGGAGGTGGAGTAACTGGCGGTCCGGACCGCTGGCGGCCATGACATTCAGTGATGTCTGATGATGTCTGGAGATGTCAGTGATGTCTGGTGGACAACTTCGGGATGTTCATGTGGACATCTTCTGCCACCGGCACACGTATCCGGATGTGGGTACCATCCACACAACCTAAGGAAAAGACATGAAGGGATCCTCCCATTATACGGCGATGAAAGAGGTCTTTTAACGCCAACCAACCGTGGTGTTTCCGGTGGTATTAGCTTTAATGGTGCGGTGGCAATTTTTGCTCTGTTTTTCAATACATGTCGAGAGCCCTCTCCCACACCTTGGCGTTCCCTCCCCTCTTCATGGCCTGCACTGTCCGATCCTGTCCCCTCCCTTAGGAAAAAGGACCTTGAGACAAGCTGTCCCGGGGACACTCCGAGTGAGTGGCAGGGACACTCCGAGTGCTCAATCAAAGTTCGTCGGTGACACTGGTGTCCGCGACATTAACCGTTGAAATGCGTTTTCCATCTTTAGCAGAGGCAAAGTGTCATCCGCTAGATATTTGTTACGTAAACAAAGGGTTACGTAATCCGGCTTATGTGGCATTCGGTTATATCGAATAAGAAAGATAGAAAAGATGAGACGCCGGCAAACAAGGAACGTGGCGTAAAGGGCCGATACATACATACACAGGTGAGACATACAGACATGCATACATACATACACTACAATCAGAAGGACATTTGGAGGGTGGACAGCTTCGTCGCCTGCGGAGAGGCTCTACTGCTCACCTGAGACCTGAAACGAAGCGGAGGCCTGACTCCCACGGCGAGTCGTGGGCGTCGAGCCCGACCTTGTATGTGTAGGTGTATGTTTGAGTCAAAGCTTGGAAAAACCTGAGAAGGGGATAAACCAAGCAGCTTGGAAAACCCGTAGGTAAAATACCAAGCGCAATTTATAACGAGAACCGTCCGCGTTGGCCAAATTGGATCGGTCTCTGCCTAACTAGTGTGAAATATCCTTTATGTATGTGTTTTTTTTCGACGACTGAGAGGAAAACATGTGTAACGCAGTCATACAACTAACGTATGGTGCAACGCGTGTCACGTATTCTTCAACTTCACATCAAATCAGGTTCAGCCAGTTCGGAAAGTTTGGTATCGTGTAAAAATCGGAACAGCAGCTCGAGGTGTGCCAGGTGGTCATTCCCGAGGAGTGCCCGGAGCGATATTTGCGTATGGTTGCGGTTGAAATAGTGGAGAATAGCGCGGCGATGAGGAGCATATGCTGGACATGTGAGTAATACGTGGGCGGCAGTGATGCGAACTCGGCATGTAATGCAAATCGGGGGTCAACGTGATCGATGAAAAATATAATTGTGTGTTAAGCTGGTGTGTCCGAGGCGAAGTCTGGCGAGTATCACCTCATTCAATCGGGAGTGCTGGTTGAAAGAGGGCCAGTTGGAGAGTGTGGGCTTGATAGTGTGTAGGTGTGTGGTGTCGTGTGACCAGCACGCCTGAGATATTTGTGGAATAACATATTGGTTAGAGTAAGGAGATCAACGGGTGGCACTGGGGCACAAATATTCTGAGGGAGGTCAATTGCCGCCCGTGCAAGGCCGTCCGCGCGCTCGTTGCCCGGGATACCCCTGTGTCCGGGATCCAGAGAAGGGTGAGCTGAAGGTGTGCATAGTTGAAATGGTAGAGGTGTCGGATGGCGTGGAGTGTGGGGTGTGTGGTGTTGTGTATGGCCGCGAGGGCGTCAACGGAGGATCGTGAGTCAGTGCAGATTGTGGTAGGGGTAGTGATGTGTCGTGCGATGATGTCTTGGAGGCAAGTGAGTATGGCGACTGATTCTGCTGTGTATACCGAATGATGTAGTGTTAATTTGGTTTGGCCAGTGTCGGGCCCACCGCACCAGGCGGCGCCCGTACCATTGCTGGTACGTCAGCCGTCAGTGTAAAATAATGTGTGTTGTGGGTGGGCCTCTTGATATTAAACAAAAATTGACTTGGACGTCGATGGGGGTACGTAGGGTTTTGTTGTGCCGAAAGAGATCTCGAGTTTTGGGTGTTTCATGTGCCAGAATGGGAGAAGGGGGAATTCGGTCAGAGGTCACATCGGGAAATTTTAGTGTGGATGTGAGAACCTGCTTCAAGTAACCTGCAATGCGGTATTTATTTTTGTTTTTGGAGCGCCGAACTGGGAGTTCAGACCATGCGACATTGGACGGGTGATTTAGTTGTGTTGTTGTCCTGAAGTGGTATCTAACGAGTTGTAGTGTTATGCGGTGTTGTAGGCTAAGGGGATTGACCTCACCCCGGAGACTGGTGGTAGGTGTGGTGCGTTGTGCTCCGGTGATGAGGCGGAGTGCGTGATTTTGTGTGCATTCTAGTGATTTGGTGATTGTGGGGGATATATGATCGAAGATAAACGCATTGTATTCCAGGATTTAACGAATCAGGGCAATATACCTTGTGTTAAGAATGATCCTGTCTGCACCCCAGTGGCGACTGGAGATGCAGCGCAATATATTAAGACGAACAGCACAGCGCTGTTTAATATAGGTAATGTGGGGGCCAAAACAAAGTCCTTTATCGAGGATAACTCCGAGATGTTTGAAGGAGGCTTGGAGGGGGATAATTGAATCACGATAGCAGAGCGGTTTATTAGGGTGGATATTTCTGGGAAGCCGATAAAAATTATTGCGACCGATTTAGTGAGGGAGATCTGTAGCCCCCAGAGGGAGCACCATGAATCAAGGTGATTCATGGCGAGTTGTATGTAATGGTTAGCTGTGTCTGCTAATGGATAGGTGCACGAAATGGCTAAATCATCGGCGTATATAATATATTTTAGAAGGGGAGAAATCAGGGGAAGTTGGTCTAAAGCATCGTTAATCATAATGAGAAATAGCGTCGGGGACAGGACGCTGGCTTGCGGGACGCCTTGCTCAATAGTGTGGGGCTGGGAATAGATGTTGCCGCAACGGACGACGAAGGAACGGTTTTCGAGAATGTTGGCGATGAAGGTGGTCATTCTGCCCATTATACCATTTTGGTGCAATTTAATTAAAATGGCACAGCGGTGCACTTTACTAAACGCGGATTTCAGATCTAAAAAATGGTGATAATTTCGGATTTTGTCGCGAAACCACGCTGGATTGAATGGACGATTTCGAACAGGTTGTCAGCGGTACTTCGCCTTGGCCGGAAGCCGCTCTGAAAAGAGCAGATAATTTTGTTGTCTTCAAGATAGACTCTGATTTGTCCATTGACGATGCGCTCAAATATTTTGCAAGCACAACTAGTGAGAGAGATAGGGCGATTCCTGAAGGGGAGGTGTTGAGCTTTCAAAGGTTTAGCGATAGGAATTATATACGCTGTTTATGATGCAATTCTCGGCTCGGTGGGGTACCGAGCCGAGATGAGGCGACGCTTCGATGAGGCGACGCTTCGTATAAGTAGGACAGCGTGGTGTTTTATCGGGACTACGTCGTTTGTCCCCAATATACTGTGATTCACACATCCAAAAGGGTGCCTTCCGCCTTTGGAAATATTCTCCTCGATGGCAATGGGTGTCCTTTAAAAGCGTAGTCATGTCCCTGGATCAGGCCACGAAAAAATTAATAATGAATTATTCTTCAAAGGCAGCATATCCCCACGGAATTACTAACATTTAAGATGGATATGCCCACAAAACCACATGTAATTTATACTTTAGTCGATAAAGAACCTGCTTAAACTCATAATTTCAAAAGAGTGGCAGGATTCCTCCCCGCTTTTCGACAATCCTTGCTTAAGGGTATAACATAAACATAGGGTTAAATTTGTTGGTCTTGACATATGGCAGCGTATTTTCTTTCAGATTTACTTTCAAAGGAAAGACCAGAAAGCTCAAGCATTAGAGCACATGTGATCTGAGTTGAGTACATGTTGGGGCATGTAGAGCACATGTGATCTGAAGTGAAATTTATATATTTTAGCAAAATGTGGTGCTGGTGGAAATTGTAATCCACACTTCACACTAACAGTTAATTTAATGCTTTCTTTGTTTTCTTAGCTACGATACTGTATATTGTCGATGCTCTATACGCTATTTATTACTGTGATAAATGAGGTTTTAGCAATATCACATTTGTGGAAACGGATTGGATTACGGATGGATATTGATATTTGGTACGGATATGGACATGGATTGGATTGGTTCATACGGATGCGGATTGTACTAGATTTGAACATTGCAATCCGTGCTATGCTCTAGTTGCAAGAATTGAGTATGTGGTCCGAGCGCTTGAACCAGATAGCGTTTGCTCTGGCTAATGAATGCGTGGACGGGGACCATGTCGTAAACGTTTTCGCTCAATGGCTAGGCTGGGCTGAGACTGGGTGCCTTTATTTACATCTTAGCAATACTGCTATGTTTTATGTGCATGCTAGCACTGATCATTTAGAAAATGGGACAATTTGCTGCAAGTACCCACACGACCGCACTGCCTTAGGCGGGGGAGACCGCAACAGACTGTATACAGCCCTACCTCTACCGTCACTCGGGCACACAGGCTGCGTGGTAGAATCGCCGCCTAACCCGATCGGGGTCACACGCTGACTAAGGACACGAGACTGCCAAATGCATATCCTATATAAACATATCATAGCAACAAAGCAAAATGAGCCCTGGCTGTGACCCGATTATACAGGGCACCATGTAAGCTGAACTTCGGCTACCAGGGGACGAGTGGTCTAGGGGTGAGATGCTCGTCTCACAATCGAAAGGTTGTGGGTTCGAGTCTCACCTGTCGCTACTCTTCGCCCGCGACCAATCGGCGTGAGAAATTGGCGACGCTATATGACTCAAAGGTCGACGTGTCGTAAAGCCAAAAACCAACCAACTTCGGCTACCATCACAACATTTCGGATATTCACAACACCAGAAACTGCTCGACTTTCGGTTGATGACGAGTTACGTCAATGCGAAATGAATCAATGAACGTGACACAAAACGTCATAAATACACTTGTAAGCTATGCTAACATAGTCTGCACTCAGAACTTGCTGAACGTCGTACGGCGGTCATCGCTCAGCAATACAAAATCATCCGCCACATGTCTGGCATCCACCCGCCTCATCCCTTCAACGATGCACGTAGGCGTTTCTGCGCATGGTGTTCCTCAGCTACGTTTTGATACGCCGAAGTGCGCTGGAGCTCCTCTCCGCCTCCTTTATCCTCCAAGATCCCGCCCAG
Source organism: Ashinkailepas kermadecensis (assembly GCA_034440615.1). NCBI lineage: Eukaryota > Metazoa > Arthropoda > Thecostraca > Neolepadidae > Ashinkailepas > Ashinkailepas kermadecensis. Next base: position 27,080 of record JAOTOM010002751.1, on the reverse strand, counting down.
CATGCCCAATGGGCGAAACGTTGAACATGAAACCAAGTCATTTAATCTCGCACAATATAGGTCAGATCCCAGACACTCCCAGTCAGTCCAGAGAACTGGGATCCCAGACTATATGAAATTCCAAGTTCTGGTCGCATACCTTGAATGTTAGCATTCTCCCGGAAATGAGGCACAATGTGCACAGTTTCAGCTACCATTTATATATATATATATATATATATATATATATATATATATATATATAATCACAATTTTCAGGTCGTTGCCCAATATAAGGATCATGTCCCTCGATTGACCCGCTGTGATCATGATGGACCTCGGCATGGCCAAACATGAATAAATAAGCTGTGATATGAGAATCGGGCTATATTGGCTTGCCAATGCTATTTCCCCTGCCCTACTGGTGCAGGGGAAATGCATTTCCCTACTACCCTACTGGTGCATGTTGCTATTTCCCCTGCCCTTTAGATCATATACGACACTCCTAGTTCTACGCACATCTACAATTGCTGCTATCCATCTGACTGACTGTTCACCAGACTTGTGCTCGACTCGAGTTGAATCGAGAATCGACTCATGAATCAATCGTTTTTGGATGAGTCGCGAGTTAAATCGATTCTTTTCCCCAAAATTTATCTTGAGTCGTGAGTTGAATCACATCTTTCTAAACAAAAAAATGAGTCGAATCATGAATCAATCATTCAAATCACAATGAGTCATTTGAGTCTTATGACTCAAATGCAAGTTATGAACAAATGATATAAAGCTTGTATCTTTGTGAATAGTATGCCATGGCACAAAGTAGGGAGTAAAAACACAGCATAATTATTCATGCTTAACATTACAATTGTCAACTTGTCAGCTGCCAGTAAGTAAAGAATGAGGGGTACTAAGTTATTTACCAAAAACCAATGACCATAACTACAAATAAGTATTAATGTTAAGCTTGGTATTCACAATCAGCATCATACATGAGTCAATCCTAGTGCCAGGAACACAACCCAGAAATGGGTTGTCATTGTGAAATAAAATATGGAACCTAAACGGTCCTGCACTGCAGTAGGTATCTGCACTGAATAAAATTACAGGAGTTTTGTAATGCATTAGAAACATACTTTCTTTTTTAGTTGTGGTGCTTGCAACTCAACTTCGTTGATATATATATATATATATATATATATATATATATATATATATATATATATATATATATATATATATATATATATATATATATATATATATATATATATATATATATATATATATATATATATATATATATATATATATATATATATATATATATATATATATATATATATATATATATATATATATATATATATATATATATATATATATATATATATATATATATATATATATATATATATATATATATATATATATATATATATATATATATATATATATATATATATATATATATATATATATATATATATATATATATATATATATATATATATATATAATAAAAAAAAAAAAAAAAAAAAAAATGTGTGGGCAGTGTACACTGAATCATATGCCTCATGGGTCTGATACCACTGAGTTGGATCTGAGTCGACTAAAACAATTTGAGTCGAGCACAAGTCTGCTGTTCACATCGCTTCCCGGCCGCAGCTCTATATTTGCATTCGGGACTGGACCACCAGAGCCGTTGTCTCCCACGGCCACACGGGCAGCGCGTGCTTAGCTTGAGCGTCAGCCCGAGTATGTGACCTTGAGCTCCTTGATTTAGGGTAGTTACTGGGGACTGTTGCTACGCAACACATGCAACTGCGCATGCGCATTATGCATGTTTAAATGTAAAGTCCCCATAAACAGGGCATGGTGGAGTATGTCTCCTGGTCCTCATACACCGGGAAATGAGAAATGTGTATGTTTGACTCAAACATGGGCGTCGCTACCTCTCGGTGTAGTGAATATATATATATATATATATATATATATATATATATATATATATATATATATATTTATAATTTTCAGGTCGTTGCCCGATACCAGGATCATGTCCCTCGATTGACCCGCTGTGATCATGATGGACCTCGGCATGGCCAAACATGAAGAAATAAGCTGTGATATGAGAATTGGGTTATATTGGCTTGCAAATGCTATTTGCCCTGCCCCACTGGTGCCAGTCCTTTGGATCGAATACGACACTCCTAGTTCTACGCACATCCACAATCGCTGCTATCCATCTGACTGACTGTTCACCAGACTTGTGCTCGACTCGAGTTGAATCGAGAATAGACTCATGAATCAATCGTTTTTGGATGAGTCGCGAGTTGAATCGATTCTTTTCCCCAAAATATATCTTGAGTCGTGAGTTGAATCACATCTTTCTTTTTTTTTTAAATGAGTGGAATCCCGAGTCAATAATTCAAATCACAATAAGTCATTTTAGTCTTATGACTCAAATGCAAGTTATGAACAAATGATATAAAGCATGTATCTTTGTGAATAGTATGTCATGACACAAAGTAGGGGGTAAAACAGCATAACTATACATACTTAGCATTACAATGGTCAATTTGTCAGCTTCCAGTGAGTAAAGAATGAGGGGTACTAAGTTATTTACCAAAAGCCAATGACAATAACTACAAATAAGTATTAGTGTTAAGCTTGGTAGTCACAATCAGTATCATGCATGAGTAAATCCTAGTGCCAGGAACATAACACAGAAATGGGTTGTGATTGTGAAAAAGAATATGGAACTGAAACGGTCCTGCACTGCAATAGGTATCTGCACTGAATAAAATTACAGGAGTTTTGTGATGCATTAGATACTGATTTATTTTTTAAGTTGTGGTGCTTCCATCTCAACTTCGTTTATAAATATATATATATATATATATATATATATATATATATATATATATATATATATATATATATATATATACACCAACCGTTACAGTTCGCGACGAATGATAAATAACGTGAGGTGAAAACAAAGTTATAGGGAAAATAATATATTCAACATATGTTTCGATGTTAAAGTTTCGTCGTTGGTGTCTAAATAAATACTAATTCCCTTATTTAATTAGACACATATGAAGATGCGTTGGCGTCGAAACGTCTGTCGAATAAATTATTTTTGCTATAACTTTGTTTTCACATCAAGTCGGATCTGAATCGATTTAAATTTTTGTAAATCTGTTTGGGTCGCAAGTCGAATCATGCTTTGTGAGCTCTGAGTCTGCATTGAGTCGAATCAAATAATTTTGACCTGCTCTGAATCATGAGTCGAATCAGAACTCAAGATATATGAGTCACATGTGAGTCGACTAAACAAATTTGAGTCGAGCACAAGTCTGCTGTTCACATCGTTTCCCGGCCCCAGCTGTATATTTGCATTCGGGAACCGACTACCAGGGCCGTCGTCTCCCACGGCCACGTGGGCAGCGCGTGCAGAGATTGAGCGTCAGCCCGAGTATGTGACCTTGAGAGCATTGACTTAGTGTAGTTTCTGGGGACCGTTGCTACGCAACACATACAACTGCGCATGCGCATTGTGCATGTTTAAACGTAAAGTTCCCATAAACAGGGCATGGTGGAGTATAACACACACACACACACACACACACACACGTATGTCTTCTGGTCCCCATACACTGGGAAATTAGAAATGTGTATGTTTTTCTCAAACAGGAGCGTCGCTACCGCTCGGCGTAGTGTATATATATATATATATATATATATATATATATATATATATATATATATATATATATATATATATATATATATATATATATATATATATATATATATATATATGTATGTATGTATGTATGTATGTATATATATATATATATATGTATGTATGTATGTATGTATATATATATATATATATATATATATATATATATATATATATATATATATATATATATATATATGTATATAATAATTTTTGAAAATTTGGGGTGTTGCTTGGTGAACATCTCAAAATGTCTTGCTTGATCTAGTATATATTTGTGTTGCTAAGGGGGGGGGGCGAGCCCCGGTGGATACCTTATCCCTGAGGCTAGCCCTCATTATTCCTCCCACCCATCGCCAGTTCTTAAGGACTCACTTAGCTCTCCGAGGGCCAGATCCCTCAGGGCCCCATCTCAAAGTTCAGGAGCATTCCAGTCTATTCCTTTCTGCCTCTCATGGGACCTATTCATCCGTCAAGAGCTTTCCCCATCTTGCATGGGCTATTTCCAGTCTTCGACAAAATTGTCTAGCTTTCAGGGGAATCCTGCAGCTCTGAGACAGGCCTCACAATTTCTAGCAAACATCGCCAGCTCTCGGAACCCTCCTTAGCTCTTTGTGGCTCTGTTCATCACTCAATGTCCTTCCCAGGCCTCAGGAGCATCACAGTCCGGTCCGCTCTAGATCCCAGAGGACCCCTGGTCTTCGAGGTCTTTCGGGCTAGTAATAACATTCTAGCTCTGAAACTGGCTTTCAGTACTCCTCCCAAACATCGCTAGCCCTTAGGGAATCTCTTTAGATCTCAGGGGGCACTGTTCTTCTCATAGGGACCCCATCCAAGACTCTTTGGCATACCAGCCCAGTCCTCACTAGCGCTCAGTGACCACTTTCAATCAGGGGTACTTTCCATCTGCTGTGGGCCCTTCCCAGTCCTTGACAGTCTTTCTAGCTTCAAGGACTTTCTAGCGCTGACATTGGCTCTCAGTATTCCTCTCAACCGTCGCTACCCTTAGGTATTCTTCTTAGCTCCCGGGGGCTATGTTAGCTCTCAAGGGGCCTCTCAAGCTGCTAGGGGCCCTTCATATGTTATCGACGGGTGGCCTTTGGTATTCCTCACCTCAAGCTCCAGCGAACATGGAATTGTTCACCATCTCAGGGGACCTTGTTCATCCATTAGCATCCGCTCTCAACCTCAGAAGAATCCCAGTCCAGTCCTCTTTGGCTCTCACGAGATCCTCTTCATCCCTCTGAGTCCTCTCCAGCTTGTAGGGGCCCAGCACTGTTCTCAATAATCATGTCTAGCTCTCACCTCGGGGGTATTTCAGATCTCAGATGGGCCCTCACCAGTCCTCTTCATCCCTCAGGGGCCCTTTCAAACCCAAAGAGCATCCCATCCATATCTGACGCCCAGGTGCCTTATTTATTCCTCAGCTGTTAGGTGCCCATTCTAGCTGAAACTACTCTTTCCAGCTGGTATGAGCATTCCAGCTCTCGGACGGGTCCCCTCTTATTTTCACTGCCCTTGCTAGCCCTCAGGGTGGACGTCTTCATGTCTCAAGGGCATTTTCGACACAAGCTATTAGATGCATCTAAATTTGTCCTCGGTTATATCTCTGCACCTCAGGGCGCTCGCCCGGAGAGTCACATCAGACTCGTCAGGAGGGTGGGTACCCCTTTATCCCTTCGACACGTCATAACTTTTTAACAGTCCGGGCCCTCCATGGGCTCAGAAGCCCTTTACGTAGCACCGGGAACCTTTCGCTTCAGCCCGGATCGTCTCCGTAGCTCAGGGGCCTCTTTACCGGCCTGAAGCCCGCTGTCGGGTCTGAGCCCCTCTTCATCAGTGTGAGCCAAAGCCGACCCAGTGACTTTGCACGTCCGGCCCGGGCCGCCATCCGTCGGCTTAGGGCCCCTCTTTCACGGCTCGGGACACTCCGTCCGTCCGGAGTCCCCGCTTCAAAAGCTTGGGCCTCCCCTATCACTGAGGTTCCGACCCTAATCGGCCCAGAGGCCCTTCATACCGGATCTGGGCCCTCTTCGACGGCCCGGGGTCTTACCGCGGCTAGGGGTCCTCTCCGTCGGTGCAGGGGCCCTCCTTAACGATCCAGGGCCTCCTCTGTCAGACCGGATACCCTCTTTGAACAGCATGGGCCCCTCCATCAGATTAGGAGCATTGTATGGCTTGGGCCCATCCGCCGGCCAAAGAGCCCTTTCTAATGACCCTAGGTCCTCTCCGTCAACTAGGGCCCTCTCAGGGGCTCTCTTTGACGACCCAGGGCATTTTCCGGCAAGCCGGAGGCCCCTTTTCAAACACTTGGGCCCTATCAGGTCAGGGGTTCCCTTTTTCAGCTTGGGCTCCGCCGATAGCCCAGGTAACCTTCATATTGGTTCGGGCCCTCTCAGTCAGCCAAGGAGCCCTTCCAACTATCCGAAGCCCCCTCCGCAAACCTAGAAGCTCTTCACGTTAGCCTAGCCAAGGGCCCTCAACATCTTCCTCAGTGCACTCGACGTTGGCTCGGGCCCTCTTCATCGGCCAGGGCCCTTTCCGTCAGCCTTTCGTCGGTCCAGGTGCCCTAAACGTCGGCCCAGGGCCCTTCAAGTAGGCCCAGGGGCCCTTCACGTCGGCCCAGGGACCATTCAAGTCGACCCAGGGTCCCTGAACGTTGTCTAAGGGACCCTGAACGTTGTCCCATGGGCCATTCATGTCGTCCTAGGGACCCTTCGCGTTAGCCCAGAGACCCTTCACGTTGTCCCAGAGGCCCTTTACGTCGGCCCAGTGGCCACTCACGTCGGCCCAGGAGCCCTTCACGTTGGCCCAGGGGCCCTTGAATTCGGCCCAAGGGCCCTTGCGGGCCCTATGCACCTACGCCTTCAGTGGCCCTGCGGGCCCCTGAGGAGCTGCCCCTTCGCTCCCCCCTTGGCTACGCCCCTGATATATATATATATATATATATATATATATATATATATATATATATATATATATATAGTATATTCACTTCATCCTTCACCTAAGTGTACACCGTTTGAAAAGTAATTCCATAGAAAGGTCAAATCAAATATGGTCAGATCACACAAGGTCAAGTCATCTGAGGTCATTGGCTTGCCGTGAAATGTCATGTCACGCGACTTAGGCGGCGCTGGAACTGAATTAAGATGTGACTTAAGGAGGAACAGCAACATTCTGTATGAGATTACATTGTCATACATGATACCGGACATGACCTTATGTCAGTGATCTTGGACACATACTTTAAACAAGAATACTTCTTGCATTCTCTTTATCATTTCCAGCGTGAAGAAGTACTCCAAAATTTAAATTTCCCCACTCAATACAGTACGAAATGGGTATTCACTTGACCTCAGGCGTTCAACTCCATTCAAATTGCCAGAGCTTAGAACGATCGTTTGGACCAAAGGACAGCATGATCTGAATTAGGTATCAGAACGTGCAAAACGTTTCGTGTATTTGATAACTAAAATAAGGAATGTGTACATGCTTCGATGGACATAATAGCCACAAGTATTTGCAAGAATGAAAACTTAGCACGTTCGTTTATCTTCATTCATTGTCGTAATTCCATTCATTATAAGGTATAGCATGCAACACGTTTCATTCCAAATGTGGGAATTCCGTTGGTCCTGTGCATTACATTTTGTGGAAAGTGGCTGTCTAGTCGTGAGTAAACTGAGTGTTTCTGGTATCTAGGTAAATTTGTATTTAAAAATAGTCTGTCAACTAAGAGAGTAGAAGGTTTGCTCCGGGAATTCTAACATTTGGAGTATACCTGAAATCATCGTGTTGCTTCTGGCACATACCTAGCTACATTCCAGATTTGGGGGCCTATGCCTATAACACAGTGTAGTTCCTAGATCTAGTCGGCGAGGTAATCTAATATAGTATGCGAGATAAGCTAGTTTTATTGAAAGATTATCATATTTAATGGAGCATTGCGTTATATGTGAGCGCATGCATATGAAAATAATGAGATTCCTTCGGTGTTAAATCTTTTTCTTCACCACTGTTCCATCAATACATATGGGAAAAATTGCATCCAAAGTGAAATTCCAGTGTCATGGAACTTGGGCAAATTATGCATAACCCGGTTACCCTTGGAAGCCACGCATGCTAAAGAACAGTGTGTCAAGCGCAAAGGTGAGCAAATATGCTCCAGGAATATGCACATTTGGAGTATGTTTCAAGTCATCCTTCTTACGAAAATATATGTTTGACATGACACCACTTTCATGCTTGCAAAAGCAATGCTCATTTTTTCAACCCTTCAAACCTGCCACTGACAAGTGCCAAACTCCCGTCCAAAGGAAGTAAATCGAATGTCCCCGTTTGGGTCAATGCAATTTTCGTAACTCTCCTTCTGACCGGTTTGAATTAATATAGGGGATAATCACAGCATTTCTTAAAAGCTGAATTGCACCTTCATGCACTACAAATGCCCGTGGGCATAGAAGCGTAGATTTCAATGAATGCACGAGGAATTTGCCCTTTTCTTCCTTCGGACGGCAGCAATGTGAGTACATTTGTCTTAAAAGGTGTTTTTGTAGTTTTTTAAAATAAAATAATTGTTCTTTGGAGTACCATGTTTATGAAGATAATGGGACCATTTATGACTAAGATGATGGTGCCACGTATTTTCTGTGAAAATACTTACTTTTCAGGTTGTGAGCAAAATAATGTCAAAAAGGGGCTTTAACTTAGGTAACATAGCATGAAAAGAAATGTTAAAAATATAAATAAAAATGCAACATAACCTAATCTAACCTAACCTAACCTACCTTTGCAGAAACAAACATTTTAAAAAGTGTCAAGGAATATATGTTATGAAAATTCTCAACAATAAAAAGGAAACCTAACCCAGCCTAACCTAACTTGACCTAACCTAAGCTGCTTTTGAAGAAAAATAATCCAAATTTTTGTTTACCAAAATTTTGATTTTTGGGGGGAAACTTTTTGGTATCATTGTGCTTTAAGGTGGTAACAAGAAAAATGCTTACACACATTTGCCTCCATTATGCAAACAAATGGGTTACGTTTGGTTAGGTTAGATTAGTTTAGGTGTTTTAAGTTGAAAATTTTTCTAAAATAATTTTTAAAAATCAATTTGAAAAGAAAATAAGTGGTCTCATCATCTTAGTCTGACCTTCATAAACAAAAAAAACCTTACCTTCTCAAAATGAGGCATGAATACTAGTGGAAAAAAGAAGAGTCATATTTGATGACAAGGGGAGGACTAAACATGCCGTACACGCTATGCCGAACACACAGAATACTGCAAATTATTATTCTTTCTTTTTGCTTAACCGGTGTCACCCGGGTCCAAGGCGAAGCAAGTGGCACCGCTGGAACGGCCGTCATCACAGCTATCGCTGGGCTGCTGGAGCAGCTATGGCTACGCCATTGGGACAGGTGTGGGCGGTCGTCACTGCCAGGACAGCTGTGGCCGTTGGGGCGACCTAGCCACCGGGCCGGCTGCCGCCACTGAGATGGCGGTGGGTGACCTTCCCAGTCCTAGGCAGCATTTGTGGCTCTCAGGGATACCTTATCTCTGAGGCTAGCCCTCATTATTCCTCCAACCCATCGCCAGTTCTGAAGGACTCACCTAGCTCTCAGAGGGCCCGATCCCTCAGGGGCACATCCCAAACTTCAGGAGCATTCCAGTCCAGTCCTTTCTGCCTCTCAGGGGACCTATTCATCCATCAAGAGCCTTCTCCATCTTGCATGGGCCATTCCCACTCTTCGACAAAATTGTCTAGCTTTCAGGGGAATCCTGCAGCCTCACAATTTCTAGCAAACATCGCCAGCTCTCGGAACCCTCCTTAACTCTTAGTGGCTCTCTTCATCCCTATATGTCTTTCCCAGGCCTTAAGAGCATCACAGTCCGGTCCGCGCTAGCTACCAGAGGACCCCTGGTCTTCGAGGTCTTTCGGGCTGGTATTAACATTCTAGCTCTGTAACTGGCTTTCAGCATTCCTCACAACCATCACTAGCCCTTAGGGACTCTCTTTAGATCTCAAGGGGCCCTGCTCTTCTCATAGGGACTACATCCAAATCTCTTTGGCATCCCAGCCCTGTTCTCTCTAGCGCCCAGTGACCATTTACAATCATCAGGGGTCCTTTCCAGTTGCTGTGGGCCCTTCCCAGTCCTTGAAAGTCTTTCTAGCTTCAAGGACTTTCTAGCGCCGACATTGGCTCTCAGTATTCCTCTCAACCATCGCTAGCCTTCGGGACTCTTCTTAGCTCCCGGGGGCTCTGTTAGCTCTCAAGGGCCCTTTCAAGTTGCTAGGGACCCTTCATATGTTATCGACAGGCCTTGTGGTTTCAACAACATTCTAGCTCATTCCAGCTCTGAGGCTGACCGTCAGTATTCCTCGGCTCAATCTCCAGCGAACACGGCATTTTTTTACCTCTCAGGGGACCTTGTTCATCCATTAGGAGTCGTTCTCAACCTCAGAAGAATCCCAGTCCAGTTCTATTTGGCTCTCATAAGATCCTCTTCATCCATCTGGACCCTCTCCAGCTTGTAGGGCCCCAGCACAGTTCTCAATAATCCTGTCTAGCTCTCATCTCGGGGGAATTTCAGATCTCAGATGGACCCTCACCAGTCCTCTTCATCCCTCAGGGGCCCTTTCAAACCCAAAGAGCGTCCCATCCGTCTCTGACGCCCAGGTGCCTTATTTATTCCTCAGCTGTTAGGCACCAATTCTAGCTGATACTACTCTTTCCAGCTGGGATGAGCATTCCAGCTCTCGGACGGGTCCTCTCTTATTTTTACGGCCCTGGCTAGTCTTCAGGGCGGACGTCTTCCGGTCTCAAGGACATTTTCCACACAAGCTGTTAGGTGTATCCAAATTTGTCCTCCGTTATATCTCTGCCCCTCAGGGTGTTCGCCTGGAGGGTCAAATCAGACTCGCCAGGAGGGTCGGTACCCCTTTGTCCCTTGGACACGCCATTACTTTTTAACAGCCCGGGCCCTCCATGGGCTCAGAAGTCCTTTATGTAGAACCGGGAACCTTTCGCTCCAGCCCGGATCATCTCCGTAGCTCACGGGCCTCTGTATCGGCCTGAAGCCCGCTGTCAGGTCTGAGCACCCTTTATCAGCGTGAGCCAAAGCCGACCCAGTGCCTTTGTACGTCCGGCCCGGCCCCCATCCGTCGGCTTAGGGCCCCTCTTTCACGGCTCGAGACACTCTCCGTCCATCCGGAGTCCCCTCTTCAAAAGCTTGGGCCTCCTCTATCACTGTGCTTTTCCGACCCTAATCGGCCCAGAGGCCCTTTTTCCGGATCTGGACCCTCTTCGACGGCAAGGGGTCTTCCCGCGGCCAGGAGTCCTCTCCGTCGGTGCAGGGGCCCCCTTAGCGATCCAGGGCCTCCTCTGTCAGACCGGAGACCTTCTTTAAACAGCATGGCCCTCTCCATCAGATTAGGAGCCTTGTACGGCTTGGGCCCATCGGCCGGCCAAGGGGCCCTTTCTCATGACCCTAGGTCCTCTCCGTCAACTAGGGCCACCTCGGTCGTCTCAGGGGCTCTCTTTGACGACCCAGGGCATTTTCCGGCAAGCCGGTGACCCCTTTTCAAACGCTTTGGCCCTGTCTATCAGGTCAAGGGCCCTTTCTCGGCTTGGGCTCCGTCGATATCCCAGGGAACCTTCATATTGGTTCGGGCCCTCTCAATCAGCCTAGGAGCCCTTCCAACTATCCGAGGCCTCCTCCGTAAATCTAGAAGCTCTTCACGTTAGCCTAGCCAAGGGTCCTCAACATCTTCATGAGTGCACTGGCCTGGGCTCGGGCCCTCTTCATCGGCCGGGGCCCTTTCTTTCAGCGTTTCGTCGGTTCAGGTGCCCTAAACGTCGGTCCAGTGGCCTCTCACCTCTGGCTAGGGGCCCCTCAGACCATCCAGGAGGGGGCAGCTGCCCCCTTCGCTCCCCCTTGGCTACGCCACTGATATATATACATATATATATATATATATATATATATATATATATATATATATATATATATATATATATATATATATATATAATATAAATATATATATATATATATATATATATATATATATATATATATATATATATATATATATATATATATATATATATATATATATATATATATATATATATATATATATATATATATATATATATATATATATATATATATATATATATATATATATATACATATACATATATACATATATATATATATATATATATATATATATATATATATATATATATATATATATATATATATATTAGTATATTCACTTCAGCCTTCACCTACGTGCACACCGTTTGAAAAGTATGTCCATAAAAAGGTAAAATCAAATATGGTCCGATCATACCAGGTCAAGTCATCTGAGGTCATTGGCTTTCCGTGTAATATCATGTCACGCGACTTAGGCGGCGCTGGAACTGAAGTAAAATGTGTCAAAGAGGAACATCAATATTCTGTATCAGATGACATTCTCGTACATTATACCTGACATGACCTTATGTCATTGACCTTGGACACATATTATATGCAAGAATACTTCTTGCATTCTCTTTATCATTTTCAGCGTGAAGAAGTACCCCTAAATTTATGTTTCCCCACTCAATACAGTACGAAAGGGGTATTCACCTGACCTCAGGCATTCAACTCAATAAATATTTCGAGACCTTAGAACGATTGTTTGGACCAAAGGACAGCATGATCTGAATTAGGTATCCGAACGTGCAAAACGTTTCGTGTCTTTGGTACCTAAAATAAGGAATATGTACATGCTTCGATGGACATAATAGCCACACCTTCGTTTATTTTCAATCATTGCCGTAATTCCATTCATTATAAGGTATAGTATGCAACACGTTTCGTTCCAAATGTGGGAATTCTGCTTGCCCTGTGCATTACATTTTGTGGAAAGTGGCTGTCTAGTCGTGAGGTAAACTAAGTGTTTCTTGTATGTAGGTAAATTTGTACTTAAAATAGTCTATCAACTAAGAGAGTAGGAAGGTTTCTACAAAAATTCTAACATTTGGAGTATACTTCAAATCATCGTGTTGCTTCTGGCACGTACCTAGCTACATTCCCGACTTGGGGGCCTATGCCTATAACACAGTGTAGTTCCTAGATCAAGTCGACGAGGTAAGCTAATGTAATATGCGAGGTAAGCTAGTTTCATCGAAGGATTATTATATTTAATGGGTTGTTGCGGTATATGTGAGCGCACGCATATGAAAATAATGAGATTCCTTCGGTGTTAATTTTTTTTTCACCACTGTTCCATACATATATATGGAAAAAATTGCATCCAAAGTGAAGTTTCAGTTTCATGGAACTTGGGTAAATTATACATAACCCGGTTACCCTTGGAAGCCACGCATGCTAAAGAACAGTGTGTCAAGCACAAAGGTGAGAAAATATGCTCCAGTAATATTTACATTTAGAGTATGTTTCAAGTCATCCTCCTTACGAAAATATATGTTTGACATGACACCACTTTCATGCTTGCAAAAGCAATGTTCATTTCTCTGAACCCTTCAAACCTGCCACTGACAAGTGCCAAACTCCCGTCCAAAAGAAGTAAATCGAAAGTTGCCGTTTCGATCAATGCAATTTTCGTCTCTCTCCTTCTGACCGGTTTGAATCAATATAGGGGATAATCACAGCATTTTTTTAAAAGCTGAATTGCACCTTCATGCACTACAACTGCCCGTGGGCATAGAAGCGTAGATGTCAATGAATGCACGAGGAACTTGCCTATTTCTTCCTTTGGACGGCAGCAATGTGTGTAAATTTGTTTTAATAGATGTTTTTTTTTAGTTTTAAATTTTTATTTGTAATGACGTGTTTATGAAGGTGACTAAGATGATGGGGCAACTCATTTTCTGTGCAAATACTTACTTTTCAGGTTGTGAGCAAAATAATGTCAAAAAGTGGCTTTAAGTTATGTAACATAGCGTAAAAAGAAATGTTAAAAAAATGCAGCATAACCTAACCTAACCTAGCCTAACCTACCTCCGTATAAAAATTCCAACGAATAAAATTAGAGAACAAAAATGTCAAGGAATATATTTCCTAAAAATTATCAGAATTCATCAAGAAACCAAGCCAGCCTCACGTCACCTAACCTAACCTAACCTATGCTGCTTTTGAAGCAAAAATCCAACTTTTGTTATTATTTTTGAAACCTTTTGGTATTATTGTCCTTTAAGGTGGTAACAGGAAAAATATTTACACACACTTGCATCCATAACGCAAACAGATTGTTTACGTTTGGCTAGGTTAGGTTAGTTTACATTTAAGTTGGAATTTAAAAGAAAATGTTTTTTTTTTTTAATCCACTTGCACAGAAAATAAGTGGTCCCATCATATTAGTCACCCTCATAAACATGGTATTCTGAAGAAAAATTGCCCCCTCCCAAAAAAAAACCTTTTAAGACAATAATACCACAATGTGTATGTCCCATTTTTATTGGGTTGTTAGCGACGCACTGTATGCCGAGTCACGCGTAATGGCGTCGCCCATACTGCTTCCTCAGTGAGCCGAGGGATTGAAAAGTTATCCGAATGGCGCGAGTGTTGAACCCGGAACCTTCGGATCCAGAATCACGGCCACTCTCGCCTTGTATGTCCGAATAGGCTCCTCCTACACACAAAGTTTTCTTGCGGTCTTCTGGGGACTGCTACCATGGCAACGTGCTAGACTACATGCGTGGGAAATAGACTCCGCCCACATACTTGTTCAGGAAGGTTGCTGGGGACAATACACACTCGTGACGTCAGCCCTGCCATCTGGCGGAGTATGAGTGCGTCCGATAGGCTCCTCCCACATGCATACACTACACACAAATTGCGAAAGGTAAATAGTGGGTTTCCTGGGGACACAAAAATACACGTCCCCACAATTTCTGAGTAAGTGGAGAGCACGAATTGGGAAAAGGAGACACCAACCACGAATTTTTTTGTCGTGTCCCCACAAAATGTCCCCACAATATGCATGTCCCCGCAATTTGGGTACAACACACGAAAATGTCCCCATAAAAGGCTGTTAGAAGTACACACACACACACACACACACACACACACACACACACACACACACACACATATATATATATATATATATATATATATATATATATATATATATATATATATATATATATATATATATATATATATATATATATATATATATATATATATATATATATATATATATATATACATATATATACATATATGATGAAAAGTGATGTGGCGAACATCCTCGTCGTCGTAGATGTTTCGTGTTTAGTTCGTTTTCAATCGACTACCTCACTATTCGGTATGTTCAGTTTCAGATGAGGTAAGCACTGTATAACTTCAGTCTCGTGATCTGCGTTGAGAAAACAAGTGTTAAATGTACGTCATCTGGCAGTTGACTTGATAAAGGCGTGTGCCGAAACACTGCCACTCTGATTATGCTTCCATTGCTCTGTGTTCCCACATATAAGTATCTATATATATATATATATATATATATATATATATATATATATATATATATATATATATATATATATATATATATATATTATATATATATATATATATATATATATATATATATATATATATATATATATATATATATATATATATATATATATATATATATATATATATATATATATATATATATATATATATATATATATATATACGTTTATATTTCCTTCTCTCCCCTCTATTACGTCGCCCAGTTGCGTCAGTTATGCGAGGTGACGTCACTGGTCCGGTACGCAGGGACGACGAACAGACATGCTATCTGCTGGACTCGAATGTGGCGCTGTCGGGAGCCGCGGAGGCCAGCCTGGGGTACGAGCTATACGAGCTGCTGTCCACCATCCCAGACTGCGGCAACAAGTTCATCTGTCCCAGCGGGAAGTGCATTAACACCACCCAGGTCAGACGTCATCGAAACGTCGCGAGCTGAGCGAACATGGCAACGCTGTCAACCCCCCCGCCCCCCCCCTCCCCCCTCTACTAGAGGACCAAATTTTGCGAAGAAGTGGCAGTTAGTCTATGTGTTTTGTTGTTGTTTTCAGCTATAGCCACGTCTGTATGGGACCATATTGGCATCACGCGTGCCGGATGGCCACTCACATAACGCGGTCCGGAGAAGGGCGGTCCGGAGAAGGGCGGTCCGGAGAAGGGCGGTCCGGAGAAGGGCGGTCCGGAGAAGGGCGGTCCGGAGAAGGGCGGTCGAGAAGGGCGGTCCGGCCGGAGAAGGGCGGTCCGGAGAAGGGCGGTCCGGAGAAGGGCGGTCCGGAGAAGGGCGGTCCGGAGAAAGGGCGGTCCGGAGAAGGGCGGCCAGGAGGTACAACTGTAGTCAACCCGCTGACGCATGAAATTCACGACCCTGGGTCAACGCCTCCGGAGTGAAGTGGGGTCGAGATCTGCCGCCACACCACGCCTATTGGCTTAACGTCCAGCTGTGCATTCTGGCGTGATGGCTGGCGAAGGCGACAATCGAGCGAGTCTCGTTCCGCATATTCGGTACACGTCTGGCCATTGGCCTGCCGATGTTTCTGCTAATGTTTCCGCTGATAAGCAAACGAGCAAGTAAACAAGTTCGCCCGAGAGGCCATGCCCGGCAGCACCGTCACGCTACTTAACGCTCGCAACGCTTCGCGTCCTAAATTATTGCCTTCGTCACTAACTTCTTGGTATGCGGTTCATATTTCGATGCATGCCGATGTATTATCCCGACATTTGCCACGGGGTGCTCTTAATCCTTTCTCAGAGGATTATCACGTTGGTTCTTTAGGGTGCCAAACTGCAAGAGGGGAAGATGCTGTCACTCGATGGAGTCCAAGCGAAGATGTTTTCCCTCGATTGAGTCCAAGCGAAGATGCTTTCCCTCGGCGGAGTCCAAGCGAGGATGCTTTCCCTCCGTGGAGTCCAAGCGAAGATGCTTTCCCTCGATTGAGTCCAAGCGAAGATGCTTTCTCACGATGGAGCCCAAGCGAAGATGCTTTCTTTCGGTGGAGTCCAAGCGAAGATGCTTTCCCTCGATGGAGTCCAAGCGAATGGTGGTTGCCTTGTTCACCGCGCCCCTCCCCCTTTAGAGTATCTATGCGAGTGTGTCGGCTTACTGCCCATGCATACTTTCCAGTAACAGTCGCCACACTCACAGTCTTGTCTAATGTGATCAGCAATGCCCAAATCGTTGGTGAAAGGTTGCCTTTTTGCTGGTAAATTGTCTGGCTCACAAACTCAACGAGAGGCGCAGCAAAGGGCAGGACCTATGTTACCAGAAATGCACTAGATGAACAAGACATTTTGGTATTTGCACCATGGGAAACGGGAATTGTTTGGCCTGGTTGGCGCCAAAGGCGATCTTTTTAAGATTATATTTTTGGGCGTCGGATCCAATTCAGAAATTGTTTTGGCTGCCCCTATAATCTGAACATACCAAACTCAGACCAGCAAATGAGCTCGACTACTCCACCACAACACAATCACTTCTGGCTGCGTCCCTTATGCCCTCGCCCTTCCAGCCAGGTGTGTGACGGAGTCCCTAATGCCCTCACCCCTCCTGCCAGGTGTGTGACGGAGTCCCTAATGCCCCACCCCTCCGGCCAGGTGTGTGACGGAGTCCCTAATGCCCCACCCCTCCGGCCAGGTGTGTGACGGCCGTCGCGACTGCCCCGATAACGACGACGAGGCGGACTGCAACGCCAAAATCGACTTCGACATCCGGCTGGTCGGC
Organism: Ashinkailepas kermadecensis; assembly: GCA_034440615.1. Lineage (NCBI taxonomy): Eukaryota > Metazoa > Arthropoda > Thecostraca > Neolepadidae > Ashinkailepas > Ashinkailepas kermadecensis. The sequence goes on along the minus strand of JAOTOM010002751.1, from coordinate 9,584 downwards.
GGGAAGGCAGCTAACGAGGGTCGGATCGAGGTCAAAGGTGAGCTCGATCCGTCACAGGTGAGGTAAAAGATGAGGTCAAATGTGAGGTCAAATGTGAGGTCACAGGTGAGCGGTGTACAGTAGTACACAGTAGCGCCACCAGTGGCGATATCTCGCACCACAGCCCCGCTTGTCGGGCGACAGGCGAGCGGTACACTACAGTAGCGCCGCCAGTGGCGATAATTTGAACTACGCAAACCTATCCAAATATTGCTTTGCCATTCAAAAACTACTGTCAATGGGGACTGCAAGTTCTGTGTACTGAGAAATGATTACATCTTTCACGTATTTCAGCTGGCTTAATCCCAAAAAAGATATTTACCTTCTGGGATAAAAACTAAAACATGTGCGAAAAATGTACTACGAGACTTCAACGTGTTTGTGCTGGCTTAATTTTTCGACTGTTGGGGTCACAACCGGTATATTCGTACTCAGCACGCTGAAACACACAGAGCGATAGCCAGTAATCCTGCTTTCGAAATGGAAATGGAAACATTATCACCATATTGTAGAGGTACCCCTGTGATATGCAGAGAGGGACACCACAACCGCTGTATTAGCACCCCCCGCATTCCAGGCGTCTTAGGCGTCCAGGGGGCATTCCAGGCGTCTTAGGGGCACCCATGCAGACTGCGAGAATAGGCTCGCCAGACACTGCGTGGGTTAGTTGTGCATGTCTGGTGACTGGCGGTGCATGTTCTGTCTTGTCCGGCGACTGGCGGTGCATGTTTGTCTTGTCCGGCGACTGACGGTGCATGTTATGTCTTGTCCGGCGACTGACGGTGCATGTTCTGTCTTGTCCGGCGACTGGCGGTGCATGTTCTGTCTTGTCCGGCGACTGGCGGTGCATGTTCTGTCTTGTCCGGTGACTGGCGGTGCATGTTCTGTCTTGTCCGGCGACTGACGGTGCATGTTCTGTCTTGTCCGGCGACTGACGGTGCATGTTCTGTCTTGTCCGGCGACTGGCGGTGCATGTTCTGTCTTGTCCGGCGACTGACGGTGCATGTTCTGTCTTGTCCGGCGACTGACGGTGCATGTTCTGTCTTGTCCGGCGACTGGCGGTGCATGTTCTGTCTTGTCCGGCGACTGGCGGTGCATGTTCTGTCTTGTCCGGCGACTGGCGGTGCATGTTCTGTCTTGTCCGGTGACTGGCGGTGCATGTTCTGTCTTGTCCGGTGACTGGCGGTGCATGTTCTGTCTTGTCCGGCGACTGACGGTGCATGTTCTGTCTTGTCCGGGACTGGCGGTGTATGTTCTGTCTTGTCCGGCGACTGGCGGTGCATGTTCTGTCTTGTCCGGCGACTGACGGTGCATCTCTGTCTTGTACTGGGTGTTTTCTGTCTTGTCCGGTGACTGGCGGTGCATGTTCTGTCTTGTCCGGCGACTGGCGGTGCATGTTCTGTCTTGTCCGGTGACTGACTTTGGCGGTTTGGAAGCCCTCTGTTTCCCCCGCCTTTGTCTCTGCTGTCGTCTGCATCTCCTCCTGGTTTCGTTTAAGTCGACTGTTTCGGTCATCGTCTGCCGATCACCACGCCATTTGCTGGTCTTCCAGGAATGGATTTCTAAGGCGGCTTTTTGTCACTACTTGCGTACTGGTCGGATTCTCATTTTCGCGTTGGTTGTTGGCACGCTCGAAACATGCGTTATATCTACTAATCACTTGTTTCTAAACATTCATCAGCGTTTTCGTATTCTTACATTGCAAACACACAACGTTGTCTGAGGCACATCTATTGGCAATAACGGATACATTGGTTAGTTATCGGCAAAAGTACACGCCAGTGCACCTGGTCATAACGACAGGTACTGCTTTATATACCATCACTTTTCGGCACAATATCTCCAGGCACCCCGGATCATTGCCTGCAGGCTTACACTGCCACAAACCGCGGACGATCGTCACGAATGAAAAGATAACTATGCACAACAGTGTATACATTATGGGTTTGAAGCAGCCGCAACCACTAGTCAAGTGCATACACTGACTTGATACTTGAATATGCAATGCCACATGAGCAACCCGGCGTACACGGGACGGCCAAAAGGTGGCTAAACACAGGCCGGTGTACAAGGACCGGCCAAAAGTTGGATAAACACAACCCGGTGTACAAGGACCGGCCAGAAGGTCGACAGACACAGCCCGGTGTACGCGGGCCGGCTCAACTCGTCTCACCAGGGAGTCGCAACAGACTGTACCCGCACTGGGCACCAGGAGCAAAACGTCTCCAAACTGATTATAAAGGTCAAATGCATGAAAGCAATGGGGGTGCCTAAGTCGGTTGGGATTCCGGGTAAGCCCACTGCATATAACCCCTGGTATATTCAGAACGTCTTAGGAGGGCTCACGACACATGTTTCTGGGTAGTGGAGGGAGTCGGGCTTGAGCCCTCCCAAAAGTATAAGGTTCCACCCCCGCTGAAAACGGTGGCAAAACGTGATTCGTTGTTAAGGATTCGGAAAGCATACTGGGAGAACTAAATGGACAACAGAATGCAATAGGATAGAAACACACTGGGAAGCTATGGTTGGTTGGTTATTGGTTTTACGACACGTCGACCGTTGAGTCATGTAGCGTCGCCAATCTCTCACGCCGATTGGTCGCGGGCGAAGAGTAGCGACAGGTGAGACTCGAACCCACAACCTTTCGATTGTGAGACGAGCATCTTACCCCTAGACCACTCGTCCCCTCACACTGGGAAGCTAAGTGCTCAATAGTGCAAACTGGGTAAGCTGAGACAGTGGCGCGCCTGAGAGTCGCTGCGGTGGAGATGGCTCCCGTCGAAATATCGGACCTCCACTAGGGTTAGAAGGATTGGAGCGTTTTCCGTTAATAAAAAGTTAGCAGAAATTGCTCAAGTTGGGTGCAAAGCCTGTTCTATCGCTGAAATGCTGCAGTTACAACACTCGGTTCCTTTTTTATCCAACGCTTCAGTCTTCATTGCACGTAGACATAATTTGTTCATTGTATTTTATACCCTCGCTCTGCACAACAAGCAGCAGTTTTGGTTCAACCCTGGACACAGGTGTCCAACAATGATCCGTGTTGAGGAGTGAACACCTGCTCGTGCAAGATCTCAAACTACAAGAGACCAACTCCGGCGCCGGTAGGTGCAGAACCATCAACAGCTGCAAACATACTATATATACTATAATATACTACATATACTATGCTATATAATGTACTACTATACTATATATGCTATACTACTATACTATATACTATATATGATATACTACTATACTATATACTATATATGATATACTACTATACTATATACTATATATGTACTATATACAAATATACTATGTGACATACTATGCTGACGCAGCCAGCTTGGCTGGCGTCGCGCTCGCACCAGCTGCACCCAGCTGTACCCAGTGATGCTGTACACCACCGGTGCAGTAACCTCCGTCCGGCGTGTGCTGGCTGGTGCTGTACCCACCCGCATCACTCAGGCCGCCAACGACCCGTCGCCGGTGCCGTTGACCGGCAACGGCGCCGTCGACCCGTTGCCGGCCAGCGCGGGCTCGACACCGGCGCGCGAGCGGCCGGGCGCCGACACCTGGAACTGCATCATCACAATGACGTACGTCAGGATGGTGGAGGTGATGCTGAGCAGGGTGGACGCGCGCAGCCGGTACAGGCCCAGACTGCCGAGCGAGGCCAGGTCGCGCCGCACGCGCGCCGCCATCAGGCCGGCCACGCGGTCCAGCTGCGGCTGCTGCCACTGGACCTTCAGCAGCAGGTCGCCGGTGACGTCCAGCAGGTCCAGCATGCGCTGGGCGGTCAGGCACGGCCCGGCCAGCGCCAGGCTGGTGGTGAACAGGTACAGCGCGAGTATGACGAAGAGCGAGCCTTGGGCGATGTCCGCCCGAGCGGTGGATGTGAGCAGGATCATGATGAGGCACGTCTGGAAGGCGACGCCGCACAGCATGGACATGACCAGCTCTGGCGTCATGGCCGCGGTGAGGTGGGAGAAGCAGTGGGACAGGCGCAGCTGGAGCAGTGCCGCCGGCCCCAGCCCGGTCCCATCACGCGCGGCGATGTCTCCGAGCTGGTCGTTGACCCTTTGCAGGCCGTTGGCAATCAGGGTGCCGGCAAAGATGAACTTGGTGGGAATGAGGTGGAAGCAGAACATGAACACCGTGGAAGCAAAACAACTCATAATCTGCCATGCACAGCTAGACAAATTGCGACAGCGAGGATTGTTTAGCAAGTAGCCCACGCTGGTGACGAAAGAAGTGACCAGATAGGCAGCCAAAGCAACCAAGATATAGCTCGCTATGCGACTTGGCTTCTCTGGAGTTTCCAATTGCAGCACACGTGGCACATCTCGCACCAGCTGACAAATGTCGGACATCACCGTTTGGTATCGGCGGCGTCCCCACACGAACGTAATCGTGAGCGTGACCCAGACGAGCGCGATGCCTCCTCCGAAGAAACTGGTCATGAACATCGCTTCCAGCTTGGTGCTGCCTTCGCCGATCATCACCATGCCAGTGCGCGCGTGCTCGACAACGAGAACGCCGCCGGAACACGTCAGTACGGCGTAGACGACGGACGATCCAACCAGCGACGCCCAGCCGACGCCCGAGGCGCCGCACATCGACAGCAGGCGCATCAGCGCCCGCGCCGACCGCCCGATGGCGTCCGACTGCCGGGCGGCGTGTCGGCAGCTCTTCTGACGTAGCGAATGCGACGACGGGTTCCCGAGAGGCACCATGACGTCACTGGTGGCGTGGCGTAGCGTCAGCCTCAAACCAGCCTCACGCGCTCCTTTGAATGACGTCACAAGTCAGCAGCCTGGAGGAGATATTCTGTTTGCATCTGGGTGGACAAAGAATGCCCGATCATTCCAACCGACAGTCGGAATTATGTAATTATATTATATCATGAAATCCCATTCCAACCGGCAGTCCGCTATCACGGCCGCCTTTTCCGCGGTCGCGAAGGAATTGCTCAACAGGAAGTTACATCACCTCCCACTCTCGCCCGTACGGGCGACAGTGGAAAACTCTCTTTGACAGTAGGAAAGTGGGAAACTGGGAGACTCTGCAACGTTTCCTTCACGGCATCGCACAGTACCCACCTTGTGGCTGCGAGTCTTCGTCACCTGCCGTCCCTGGCAAGGGAGCCGTTCCGTTGTCGAGACAGAACACAAGTGCGGGCCGGCACCGGCGGCCACCCCGCCGCCAGTTCATGTCGATGTCGCGCCTCAGCGAACAATACAGCCGCCATCGCCATTTTGAAGTCAACAGCAGATCCATTCACGAAAAGTACATTGTTTGCTGATCAGTTGGTCGATAAAGCACATATCCTGCACTATGCGAAGCTGACGACAAAGTCCAACGAAGGATGGTGACACGGACAGTTCCATGTTTGCCGATCGTGTCGATCCAGGAATCCCCTGCGGGCATGACTGTCCGTCTGGGCGGGCCACATGGGTTCGCTGCTCCGCGAAGAATCGATGAGCCCACTTGACGCGATGGCTTGAAAACGTTCGTGCAAATTTCACAAAACCCTCCCCGTGTAACTGCCACTGTTTGGCATTCGTCTTGGCATTTGTTTGTTTGTTATCTTGGCATTTGTTTGGCATTCGTCTTGGCATTTGTTTGTTTGTTGTCTTGGCATTTGTTTGGCATTCGTCTTGCTTCACGCCAACAGTTTAGCCTCACTTCACGACAGGACGACGGACAATCCAGCCCACTCATCTTGCATTCATTTCGTACCCTATCCTGCTGGCCTTGGAGCGATTTTGCCAAACGTCTACCGGAAGTTACATCCGTTTAATAATGACCATGAACCATCTAGATTGTTTTATTTGTCATGTCAACCATACTAATGTCCAACCCAGAACCAGTGGAGTACTAAGTGGTGTTGCCCACTGACGGCTCTAGGAGTTCGCCAAAGGCTGGGGTGGGGTGGGGTGGGGGTGCATGGGCGTCGCCATCGCTGCGTTTCGTGGGATCCATGGCTGAAGACTTGCTGAGCAGTTATGGACAAGGGTGGACTGCCACGCTGCTCTGAGCAGAGCCACGGAATATGCGTGGACAGCCGGGCAAGCGTCCGGCTGCCGCCCTTTGTCATTTGAGAGTCCAATTAGTGGAGGCCAGTCAGCAGGAAATCCTTCGAACAAAGTGTCCGCGCTTAGGAGGAGCATTCCCTACACAATCACTCAAGCCACAAGAAGTTCTTGGGCTTCCAGCATTTTGACTGCACAAACACCCAAGAGGTTACAGATACATGGCTGGAGACATCTCACCAAGCCGGAGTAGGGGGAAGGGGAGGTGGTCGGGTTGAAAAGATTCAGACGGAATAGGGAATATGACAAACTAACATCAGTAGGCCAAGAGTAACCAAGAGTATGTGTATTGTAAAATTATGCGCAATTTATGATTGGATTATGCTTACAGGGAATTACATCATGTTTGCTTCACAATGGAAAATATTAGAACCTATATGACTGTCCTATATTCCCATCACAGTCCCACTTGTCGTCGTGCAAGTTGAAGCTTTCCCATTATAAATGGGTTGCTTCAAGCGAGCCTAAATTGTATGGCAGCAAACGTTGCTATGCCCATGTTTTCATGAATGGGCGGGCAAAGCCTGCCATCGGGTCGGTGTTTGCCAGTCAACCTGCGCAAATAGGCCCCAATGTAGTGTCCAGGGATCGATGTAGTCTGTCTAAAAACCCATTGCGAGAATTACGAACATACGTGCTCGGCTGTCTAGCCCGATACATCCACCTTTCAACTGCGTGAAGCGGGACATGCTGTTCGGTTCAATAGTGCAACGACAGGGACGGAGCCAGGATTTTCTCAAAGCGGTCCGACCACCCGAAACAAATAATTCACCGCGACCGCTTCCGGCGTGCGCAGCGGGCCGATAATTTCTGGCTTTGCATGATCCACATCCAAAAGTTTCTTGTTTAATCTAGGATAATTTTTGTCGTGCTACCTTAGCCTTCGCAGCACCTCTGTTCACCCATTTATGATATCCTGACATGGAGTTGACACGGACTTAATGATCAATTATTCGGCTGTGGAAAACAATATAGGCTTTCAGCAGATTACAAATGTTATAGCATATTTGACTGAGGTCCTGTCCGATAAAAATATAGTTTCACATGTGAGGAGCACCAGGTCGCAATGCACGCGAACTAAACAGACAATCCAATTTTCACAGTGAAATATACATTTTCATAAGCAGCACGACCACGGTTCCATGGCGCGAAACTACGGCTTCTGGTGCGCAACAGACGACCAGTTTTCTCGCCCTTTTCCCCAGACCAACTGGTCAATGGTGTCACCAATATGACCACCCAGCATGTGCAGGCGAATATGGCGCAAAACGTTGCGCGAGTAGCATCTGAATGCAATCAACATGTTAATACGCGCCCTGGAGGGCCTCTGAGAATTACGCGCACTGGAGGGGGGGGCGGATTCCGCCCCCTAAGATCTCGGCTCCTAGTAAGCTGGAGGAACGAAATTCGCAGGGTGGATGGGCACGGTAGTGAACTCTATTCTAGTGCAATTTTCGACCTTAGGTCAATATCTTCAAAGGTCAAGTAGTCAGATTGGCAAAATTTTCCGGTTTTGCGTGGCAACTTGTCATCGTTATGGATCCCTGTGATTGTGTTTAAATGCTCAAAAATGGGCATGAATGATGTCTTGGACATTACTAATGATGCAATGCAGATGCTAGACCCAACATTTGACCTCAGGTCACCTATATAGCACCACTTTATCAGGTCAGTTACCTGTTCCAGTTACCGGAACCGGCCGCCCGCCCGACTGCTCCGTCGGGCAGCTCGGAGCAATCGGCTTCGTGAAGAAGGGAGTGAAGTACATGAATAAAGTATGGAAACGCAATGACAAACAGTACAAATGACAACCAGTAGTGCATTTATGGCAACATTCCAGTTGATCAAGTTTGGTTCCATTAACCTGTCATGAACTTGACCTGACTTCACCTGGTGACCTAACATGACCTTGAAACTATACAGCATATCAATATGCATCAAACAAGTCGCTAGTGTTGCCTAGAACACTTCCCTTTTGTCCGTATACTGGAAGCGCATCAGCGCCGATTTTGGTGGTCTGGCGCTAAAGCATTTTTTGACTTTACGCGGCCCTAACTGAAACATTTTCGGCCGATTTCAATTTTTTCTTGCTTTTAAACGACGTGTCGTTCCATTTCCAGGCAGGTACAACGAAAATTGCGTATATCGACCGGTAAAATCTGCAGTTATTTGCGAAAACCGGAGGGGTGGGCGGATTTCGCCCCACTCCAGTGCGTGTTAAACCAACCACGAAATCGAATACAAATTACTTGCCTCAACAATGTGGTCGTACTTTCCTTCCGCCACTGTCACTCACATCAGCCTCCAATGCAGCGACGGACGGGCGCTGGTCTCCCGAAAGCTGGCAATGTCGGCACGCAGTGACCACATATTCAACGTCATCATCTTACCATTTGACGATGCATATTCTTATCGATACCTCAGTATTCACTCTAGTGGAATTAATTTCATTATTCGGGTGAGATAATACCAAGACCATGCTGTTACCTAGCGATAGGTAGTTTATGTTACTTTTCCGAAATGATGGGGCAGAGCCTGTGGAGGGCGTGAGTTGTGGGCTTCTGACTCCACACCTCGTAGTTGTGGAGGTTGTTGGTCCCTTGGTAGTTGTGTAAGTTGTGAGCCTATGGAGGTTATGGTCCCCTCGTAACTGTGAAGTTTTGATCGTGAGGAGGATCTGTGGTCCCTTCAGGCTGTGGAGGTTGTGAGCCTATAGGGTTTTTGGTCCCCTCTGACCTGTAGATGTTGTGAGCCTGTTAATGTTACGGCCAATCTTACCAATTGTGACACCTATAGATCTTCCATTAATCCACCCCGTCCCGGAGGACGTTTGACGTCCCCCTCTCAGGTTTTTCCGCGATAGCAAAAAAAGAAAAAAGAAAAAGAAAAGGAACGTTGGCGTGCAACGCCGCAAAGTTTTCAGTACCTTTCTCGTTTTCAATTTTGCGTCTGACATGACACTTTCAACCTCACGTCATACAAGGTTATTGACCTAGCTCAGGTCAAGAAGGACCACCTCCAAAAAATGCTTGACGATCGATAACGCATACAGATGAAGAAATATTGAAATGCAACTTGCTACGCGAATACAATTAGGCAGTTCCTCCAACACGTATGTCTGGATTTTTGTTTTAGGTAAATCAGTGGCCTGAGATGACGGCCAAGTTTGGCCCATTGGGGGCCGTTTCCCTATTTGTTGTGGCTATGCATGTTCCTCTAACATCATTTTTACCTTGGTATGCATGCAAAAGCATCACGAGAAGTTCCTTATTAAATCTGTTTGATCTCCGTCAAGTATCCTGAGGCCAGGTCATGACAAAGTGCGCAAGATGGCCTCAGCCTGTTTAGACACGGCTGTCTTATTGTTTATTTCGCGTTTTCATGGCCAAAATAGTGCCGAAGTTCCATTGCACGACCATCACCATTAAGTGATCCGCTGAAAAATAACAGCAGGAATCCAGG